>ML340407.1:0-31548 GCA_005239505.1 Nicotiana paniculata
AGAAAGTAAGATACACAAATATAAATTTGAATAAACTATTCTCAAAGCCATATACCCCTCAAAGTATTAAAGATACATTTGTACCACCACAGACAAATACCTATAAAGCCAGCCTAGACTCCCAAATTTCCGCAAATCCCCGCAAGAGCATTTTTGTCCGAAATTTCAGCTTAGTATAAATAGACCTTTTTGACATTCTTAGTTCAAGTTTTCTTTTAGAGAGCACGTGAACGACTGGATTTTACTTTTTTGAGTAATTTTAGAGTATATTTATCTTCAATCTTTAGATTTTCATCTTGTATTTGAATATTATGGCTTATATTTAATCTTTATCTTTGATTTCTGCTATTATCTTGAGTAGCTAGACCTTATAGCTAGGGCTGTGACCCAACCCTAGTGTGGGTATTTAATGGGTCTTGACTTTTAGGGTTTAATTATTTATGGGTTAGTGATATTTAGCTTAAATTCATGCTTTAAATTGTATAATTGGTGGTTGCAAACACTGATTCGTGCCTTTATGACTTAGGCTCTTCTTGAGAAAGAGGGACCAAGTCTAGAAAAATTAGGCTAACAAGGAATTGGGGTGAATTCAAGAGATTGATAGCTCCAATTAAAGGGTTAAACATAGAGATAGTAATACCCAACTTGAGCTAATATCATTTGCTATGCATGAACACCCATTTGGACTTGAGAAAACCAAATCAGACAAAGTACTCAAACTACCGAGAGGTATAGAGTGAGCACTTATATGTGATGGGTATATCACGACCCCAATCATAACAAGCTTGTCGTAGATTCTATATACCCATTAGATACTCGCCTAAGCGGAAGTCACTTCCCTAGTGCCTTTAAATCCTTGAAAACTTTCACAAAAATATTGTATTTAGATTATTATTAGCATTCAATAGTATTTAATCTAGAATAGAATCAATCACAACAATGTTTTGAAGTGCAATTAGAAACAACACGCGCATATAGAATAGTTAGATACCCAACTCCAAACAAAATTAACTCCATGTGGAAATCGATCCCGACCTTATCGGGTAGAACTGCATCGACCACTCTTCACTACTATATGGTGGTGTAGGGTTGGAACCAATCACTTTTTGGGGCTGTTGCTAGGGAGTTAGACAGTTTTGGCTATCTATCTAACAAGTTGTGTGTCTTGTTTTTCTTTCCTTCTGTTTAACTAACTTTTGTGTGTTAATCGCTTTAGGTACCAATGGCGTATAATGATCCTCTTGGAAATGTTCTTCCAGGGGAGGAGGTAGATGACAATGGTGAGGAAGAGGTTAATCTAGTACCTCAAGGCCAAAAGATGAGGCCTCCGGGCTAATGACAACATTCCATACCTTCCCCCACGTCCTCCACGGGCAGCACACCGGGTGCTTCCTAATGAAGGTTACACAAGTGCAATTGTCCTTCCTCGGATTCGGGCGGGTAATTTTCATATTACAAATGCCATGTTGAACTTATTGGAGAAAAGTAGTTTTGTACTGGCAAACCCCATCAGAATGCGTATAAACATCTAAGGGTTTTGTGGATACATGTTGGGGAAGCGCCCAGAAGAACGTGTCGGAGAATGTGCTGAGATTTAGACTTTTCCCCTTTTCACTTAGAGGGAAAGCTTTGGACTGGCTCGAGAGGCTCCGCAACCATTCCATCACCACGTGGGATGAGTTATCTGATAAGTTTATAACCAAGTTGTTCTCCCCGGGACATATGGCGACATTGATGGATGAGATCTTAGCCTTCAAACAGAAACCTAATGAATCCCTACATGAAATATGGGAGCGGTATAGAACTATGGTAATGGAATGCCCCAACAATCACATGGCTGAAGCAATGATTCAGCAGAATTTCTATAGGGGTATTAACACGACCAATCAGTGCGTGTTGAATCATCTAGCTGGGGAAATTTTATGAAGATGCCTTATGCCGATGCTTGTGACATACTTTATGAAATGCCTGACACTTCTTCATCTTGGCAAAGTCGGGCAAAAGTTCATCAAGGTGACCCGAATCTTCACAAGGAACTTCATGATCACGGACAAGCCATAGCTGAGTTGACAACTACTATGAATCAGCTAGCAAAAGCCAGCTTCAGCAAGTTCAGGGAACAAAGCAAGTAAACGCCATGGAAGGGGTAAATTTAGTGGCCAACAAGAGGAGACAACCTCGTCAACAAGTGCAAAACAATCAAGATCAATATGAGTAAAGTGGTAGTGGTAACAACCAAGACAATTGTTATGATGATCAAAGTGAGGAAGCTTTATATGCCAACAACTTTAAAGGACAGCTGAGCAATTCTCCAAATCAACAATGGAGATCGCAAGGGAACAATCAAAACTGGGGAAACCAAGGCCAAGGGAATTGGAACAATGGCAACAACAACAATTCGAACAATGGGGGGAAAAAAAATAACAATTGGGGCGGCAACGGAAATCAAGGGGGTTGGAATAATAATAACAACCAAGGTAACTGGGGTTCAGGGTTCAAAGACTCGTGACGTATCAACAACCCAACAATCCATCTCTATATCATTCTCAAGGGAAAAGTTCTTCAGACAATGGGATGGGGCGGATGGAGAGTATGTTCAAACAAATGGGTCAAGTTTATCAAGCATTGAACACTTTCCCTAAGGGGGCACTACCAAGTGACACGGTTCTGAAGAGTTGAAACAATACAGGCCATGCTATGGCTGTGACCACGAGGAGCGGTATAGGTGGAGAAGCTAGTACCTCCAATCAAAAGAAAGTTGTGAGTGATGATGTTGTGTTGCAAAATGATGATGATCCAATAATTGATGAGAAAGTGAATGATGAAGTGAGGATCAATATTCATGACAACAAGGAGGAGGCTCAAAATGATGTGACCCCGTATAGGGAACACGTGATAGACATACCAAAAATGGTAGTGCCTAAAGCCAAGGCTCCTTTGCCAAGGCCACCTCAACCTTATCCTCAAAGATTGGCAAAGCAGAATAATGAAAACCAATTCAAGATGTTTATTGAGATGATGAAAAGTTTGTCAATCAATGTGCCCTTGGTGGAAGCTCTCGAGCAAATGCCGGTTAATGCCAAGTTCATGAAGGACTTGGTAACTAAAAAGATATCTATGAATTGTGAGACCATCAAAATGGCTCATCAAGTGATTGCTATTGTGAACTCGGTGGCTCCAATGCTTGAAGATCCTGGTACCTTCACAATTCCATGCACTATTGGTAGTGCTGACTTTGTAAAAAACTTGTGTGATTTGGGAGCAAGTATTAATTTGATGCCATATTCCGTATTTAAGACATTGGGTATTGGACAATGAGAGCTACTTTAATGAGATTGCAAATGACGGATAGAACAATGAAGAGGTCTCTTGGTATTATTGATGATGTTCTTGTCCGGGTCGATAAGTTTATTTTGCCCGCTGATTTTGTGATTCTCGACTGCGAACTCGACTATGAGGTGCCTATAATATTGGGAAGGCCTTTCCTAGAAACAGGGAAGACATTGGGGGATGTGGAAGCAGGGGAGCCACATTTGGCGTGGGTGATGAAAAAGTTGTATTCCACGTGTGCAAATCAATGAGGCAACCAAATAGTATTGAAGTTTGCTCTTTTGTGGATCTTGTGACGGAGCTAATAATGGATGACACAAGTTCCATGATCAATGTGGAAGACCCTATGGAAATTGTGTTGTTGAACCATGAGGATGATGAAAGGGATATCTTGGTTTAATGTGCAAATGCCTTGCAATGAATGGGATCCTACTCATTTGGGCCCCGTAAACTTTCCTTGAACTTGGAAAACCGGAAGACTCCACCAAAAAAGGTCTCAATCGAGGAGCCACCAACATTAGAGTTGAAGCCTCTACCCTCGCACCTCAGGTATGAATTCTTAGGCCCTTTTTCTACATTACATGTTATTCTTTCTGCTTGCTTAAACAAAGTGCAGGTAAACTCCACCATTGCGGTGCGTCAAAGAAGGAAAAAGGCAATTGGATGGACTTTGGCTGACATTCGGGGCATAAGACCCACCTTTTGCATGAATAAAATTATACTAGAGGATGATGCAAATCCCTCTATGGAACACCAAAGGAGGTTGAACGAGGCTATGCATGAGGTCTTTAAGAAGGAAATTATCAAATGGCTCAATGCAGGGGTTGTGTATCCTAGTTTGAATAGAACATGGACTTCACCGGTACGATGTGTGCCAAAGAAGGGGGGTATGACTGTGGTGACAAATGAGAAAAATGAGTTGATCTCTACTAGGACTGTCACCGGATGGAGGGTATGCATGGACTACCGAAAGCTGAACAAAGTGACCAGCAAAGATCATTTTCCATTGGTTTTTCTTGATCAAATGTTGGACAAACTTGCAGGGCGTGCCTACTATTATTTCTTTGATGGGTACTCAGGGTACAACCAGATTCTCATTGCCCCGGAAGACCAAGAGAAAACTACCTTCACCTGTCCGTATGGAACATTTGCATTCTCATATATGTTGTTTGGGTTGTGTAATGCACTGGTTACATTTCAGCGGTGTATGATGGCTATATTTATGGACATGGTGAAGGACTTCCTCGAAGTTTTCTTGGATGATTTTAGTGTTGTGGGGGACTCATTTGAAGAATGCTTGGACAATCATGACAAGGTGTTGGCCCGATGTAAAGAGAGAAATGTAGTGCTTAATTGGGAAAATGCCACTTTATGGTAGGAGGGCATTGTCCTCGGCCATAAGATCTCAAAGAACAGAATTTAAGTGGACTAGGCGAAGATTGAATTAATTTCAAAGCTACCTCCTTCTACTTCCATAAGAGGATTTAGGAGCTTTCTTGGGCACGCGGGGTTCTTTCGAAGGTTCATCAAAGATTTCTCAAAAGTGGTGAACCCCCTGTGAAAGTTGCTAGAAAAGGATGCAAAGTTTCTGTTCGATGAAGAGTGCATGAAAGCTTTTGAGCTTCTCAAGTATAAATTGACAACCACTCCCATCATTACCGCACCCAATTGTAGCTCACCATTTGAGCTCATGTGCGAATCTAGTAATGTTGCGGTATGAGCATTTTTGGGGCAAATGATAAACAAGATATTTCATCCTGTTTATTATGCAAGCTAAACAATGAATGACACCCAAGTCAATTATACAGTGAAGGAGAAAGAGTTGTTAGCCATTGTGTTTGCCATGGAAAAGTTCAGGCCATATCTTATGGGTGCCAAAGTGATTGTTCACACCGATCATGCGGCGCTCCGTTACTTGATGACCAGAAAGGACTCGAAGGCTAGGTTAGTGAGATGGGTTCTTCTTCTTCTAGACTTTGACCTCGAGATGATTGATAGAAAAGGAAGTGAGAATCAGGTAACAGACCATTTCCCCGCTTAGAAGAGGAAGGGAGGCCCAAAGATAGTCTCGAAATTAATGATGCATTCTCGGATGAGAAACTCCTCTCCGTTTCTTTGCATGGTATGCCTTGGTTCAAAGATGTTGCTAATTTCCTTGTGACAGGCACTGTCCTGGGTAAGCTCTCTTCTAACTAAAGGAAGAAACTCAAATCGGACAGTTTGGATTATTATTGGGATGAGCCCTATTTGTTCAAGATTTGCAATGAAGGTGTGATCCGTAGATGTGTCCCAAAAGAGGAGAAAATGAGTATTCCTGATGCTTGTCATTCCTCTCCATATGGTGGTCATCATGGTGGGGCGAGAACTTCTTCCAAAGTTCTTAGTTGTGGATTTTATTGGCCAACCCTGTATAAAGATGCAAGTGAGCTTTTTAAGAGGTGTGATGAATGCCAGAAAGATGGGGGAATTTCCAAGAAGGATGAAATGCCTCTCACCACTATTCTTTAAATTGACATTTTTGACGTGTGGGGCATAGACTTCATAGGGCCTTTCGTGAGTTTGTGTGGTAACACTTACATTCTGCTTGCTGGTGATTATGTTTCCAAGTGGGTTGAATCCGTGGCTTTTCCCAACAACGAGGCACAGAGTGTGGTGGCGTTCTTAAAGAAAAATATCTTCACAAGGTTTGGCACTCCTCAGGCGATCATCAGTGATGGGGGTTCTCATTTCTGCAATAAGGCCTTCGACACTTTACTTTCCAAGTATGGTGTCAATCATAAGGTGTCAACCACTTATCATCCCCAAGCTAGTGGACAAGTTGAGGTCTCCAACAGGGAGATAAAGAGCATATTATCAAAAACTATCAATGCAAATAGAACGGATTGGTCAAGGAAACTTGACGATGCTTTGTGGGCTTATAGGACTGCGTACAAAACTCCAATCGTTATGTCTCTGTATTGGTTGGTATTTGGGAAAGCATGCCATTTGCCGGTTGAATTAGAACATAAAGCCATGTGGGCGCAAAAAAGGTTAAATCTTGAGCAGGATGTTTCAGCCAATCTCCGGGTGCAGCAACTCAATGAACTAGATGAGTTCCGATTTTATGCCTATTCCATCTTGTCCTTATATAAGGACAATATGAAGTACTTGCACGATAAATATGCCTGGAACAATGAATTCAAGGAGGGTGACTTGGTTCTTCTCTTGAACTGTCGGTTACGACTGTTTCCGGGAAAGCTCTAGTAAAAATGGAGTGGCCCTATTGAGGTGGTGCACGTGACTCCTTTTGGTGCTCTTGATTTGAAAAATAAAAATGGTGAAATCACTACAAAAAAACTGGAATTAGCTACAAACGTCGTCGCTAATCTGTCGCTAAAACGCTCGTAGCTAATAATTTTTTTTTAATCCGTTGATAATCCGTCGCTAAATGAGATTCGTGACGGATTTTTCTTTTTAGCTAAAGAATTTGTCTGTCGCTAAAAACTGATTTTTTAGTAGTGAATCTTCAGAGTTAATGGACACCGAGTGAAGCATTACCTGGGCAGGTTTGATGGCAACCATGTGATGGCATTGATAAATTTCCAATGATGATGGTAACATGCGTCATGCTGCGACGTTAAATCAGGCGCTTCTTAGGAGGCAACCCATGTGTTTTTCTTTCTTTTTGATTTTCTTCTTAGATTAGGCTTTGATTTTACCTGACTGGTTGTGAAGTTTGTGTAGGAATTGTTTGTGCAGTGCAGGACTTTGGCTAGAAAAATTTGCCTAAGTGTGGGAAAGTACGCGGACCGCGCCCAAAATTACATTATCCGCGACATCATTTTGCGGGGGCACATATTGTCATCGGATGCGCACTTGAAAAGCCTAGAATAGCAACTCTCTGAAGTTGTACTTGCGTCAGCGTTTGAAATTTCGTGGTTTGCATTGATCTTACGCGGCCGCGCCCGTTTTTTCGCTCTCAGCGGACCATTTTCTACAACAACCATTCAAAGAGGTAAAAACGCGGGCCGTGGTGGAATTTCGCCTGACCGCGCTCAGTTAAGTCGGTGAGACCGCTTTTGTGTAGTATAAATAGAAGGTCCTAGTTCCTTTTACACTCTTCGAACCTTGAACTTTCACAATGTCAGAGCACTGTTCATCTCCTCTTCTTTGAACATCAATCTAATTTTATTATCAATAGTTAGTTTTCCACTACAAAGTTCACAACTGGTATGCTCAAATTTTTGTATTAATTTTATTTCTTTCTTTTCTATTCTTTTAGTTTTAGTTTTTCGTTTTGGTTAGTGTTTAATACATGCCAAAATCACAAAATCACGCTTAATTGATGCTTATATTCATGTGTAATTGTTTTACATGCCTAATGGGGGAAAGGGTTCTTCACTATGCCTGATAATGGCGTAAATTCATGCACTAAATGAAACCCTAGGTCTAAAATAAGTCATCATTGCGTGTCTGGTTTGAATTTCGCGTACCACGGTCCAAATTACACGGTTCACGTTCATGATTTTAGAGAGCTGAGTATGCTTTTAAGTTCGCGGACACGGTCATTTATTCGCGGTCCGCTGTGACTTTAAGCGACCGCGTCCATAATTTTGCGGACCGCGTTCATGAGCTTCAGAGAGTTAATAAATTGGTTCAGTTACCGCGTTCATTTTATGTGGTCAATGTTAAATGTTTCACGACCGCGCCCATTATTTCGCGGTCAGCAAGAACCAATGTTCAAAAAGTTGGTAGTCTAATCCCAACTCTTCCACGACCGTGCTCATTTTTATGCGGACCATGATGGTCCTTCCGTGGCCGCGCCCATCTTTCCGCGGTCCGCGATGCACTTTCATGGAGACCACTATTGCATTTTAACCGCATTTATTTACAGACACATTGAACCGGAATACTAATGATCTTTCACTAATTATGTATGCAAATAATGGTGCGATCTCGTGGTTGTCCTGAAAAATCACAAGGGAGGGGATAATCCTCCCAAGGCCGGGGCAGAGGGAAACAGACTGCACCCTTAGCACCTCAAAGCATCATTGGCAAGAAGCAAACCCTCCGAAGACCCACTCCCGACTCTTTTGAAACTAGTGAATACGTGTTATCTAGGGAGATTTCTGAAGGGGAGGCTGCACAACCTCAACAAGAGGCACAATCACAACCCTACCGCCTCATCAATGAATCTACCTCCTTGTATGAGTCGTCTGATGGCTCAGAAAAAGGTAGTTAGGCTTCAGCACCATCCTCTCCGCCAGCTACAACTCCAGCCTCAACAATAGCTGCCTCTATCAACCTTGAAGAGGAATATGTCCCGGATGATGGGAGAGGAGGTGATACCCAAGTGGGGGGTTTGGTCAGATTAAGTAAGCCTGCAATATGGGAAAATAGATTTGTCAGTGAAAAAGCTTACCACATGTTCCGGGAATGGTGGCCTCAACGGCCGCTCACCCTCGAAAGGCAATTCATTGAAAGTGATCTTCTACCCCACATTCCTAATAAGAAGAAACAATCTGATGAAAGAGTGGGGTGGAAATTCTTCACTAGCAAGTCGCCGGAGGACAATGAGAACTTAGTCAAAGAATTCTATGCCAATGTTGCCCACATCAAAAAGGGCACCTATGTGACTAAGGTACGGAACCCGAAGATCAGGTTTGATGGCAAGACACTGAATACATATGTCGAGTTCGATGACGTGGATGAATAACTATCTTGGAGAAGGTGGAATTAGATGAGGCAACCCATCCATGGCTTGCAGATGTGATAGCAATCCGAGGAAAAACACCGGGTTGGCTTGCATCTGGGGTCCAAATTACTAGAAACACTCTTTTCTTTGAAGAAAAAGGGTGGTGCACCTTTGTTTGAAGCCGCCTAGACCCATCTCAGCATGACAGTGATATCCCAGTATCTCGGGAAATAGTTGTGGCTTCTATCATGGCGGGGTACCCGATAAATCTGGGAAACATCATGGCCAGAATCATCACCAAAGCTATCGGGAAGGAAGAAAGATCATACCCCTATCCCAACTTCCTCACCATGTACTTAGAAGTCCAAGGAGTAGAAGGAAGGGATTTTGACAAAAAGGTGAAGCCAAAAAGACCCTTCTCTTGGTATAGCCTTCATGGAAAAGACAACCCCAATTCCAAAGGCAAAGCCACTACCTCCACTGGCCAGTCTGAAGAGCCAGGGGTAGTAGCCACTGGGTCTTAACCTTCCACAACTGAAGGTTCTTCTGCTGTTATGCCACCTCCGTCATCTGGGCCATTTGTCTCAGCCCCATTATCGGTGCCTTGCTCCTCAGGTTACCCTCAGTCTGCACTGCAGGTTAATCAGACATCATACAGCATCCACAACCAGATGCAGGTAGCTACATAAAAGCTATCTGCCTTATCCAGTGTAGTCACAACACAGGTAGCTCTAGCAAAGCTTTAGATGCCTCTGTTAGTGGAGGATTCATTGAAGAAGATCCTTGACAACCAAAAGAAAATTCTGGAGACTCTGGGTACTCATGAGAAGGTGATCAAAGAGCTGGGAAAACAGGTCAAGAAGGTGAAGAAGACTCAAGGGTTCTTAAAGAAGGAGGTAGAGAAGCTCACTTCGGTCGGAGACCTCCCACTTGATTTATTGATGGAGGAGACTTCACCAGCAGCCCACACATAGCAGGCATCAGAGTAGGAGGCTGACAGAAATCCCTAGAGGGGATTTGTGGTGCCCCAGTCTGAGGACTTGGAGATACAATTGGAGGACCCGGAGGGAGGTGTTGAGTCTAAGCAGCCCGAGGACCTTACTAGAGTGACTGACCCCATGCAGACAGAGATCACATAGAGAGTTTTACTCTCTATCCCTTCCCTGATCTTATTTTTGCTTTTAGCATTGAGGACAGTGCTATCTTTTATTTTTGGGGGTGGTCTTATTTTTATTTGATGACTGGCATGTAATAATTCCGATACTATTTTTCTGCTCTACTCTCATATCCATAGAATCTGACCACACAAGACCGATAAATATGATCCACGACAACAGAATCACCTACATGAGTGGACACACAGACAGGAGTACCCAAGGACTCGCGAGGAATATCCAGAAAATGAGCAAACAAATATGAAACATACGAATAGGTAGATCCTAGATCAAATAATACTGAATCATCTGTACTGCAGACAGAAATAATACCTATGATTATGGTATCTGAGGACACTGGATCTACTCTGGCCGGAAAATCATAAAATCTGTCTGGAGCGCTATCGGGCTGGCCCTCGCCCCATGACCTCCACCTCTAGGATGACCCCTACGCACCTCCCCTCTACCTCTGGAAGGCAAGATACCTGGTGTGGCTACTGGTGTTATAATCATAGGCCCCTGACCCTACTGTAGTGCGTTGCCCGAAGCTTAGGGAAATGTCTCTTCATGTGACTAGGATCCCTGCACTCATAACAACCTCTTTCAGTGGTGGACTGTTTCCATGAAGTCTGACTTTGATGGCTCGAATACCCACCGGAAGAACCATAAATAGCGGGTGGGCGATATGAACTCTCTGGCATGGCACGAAAATAGGCATTGGAAGAACTATGATGACCGAAGTATCCATTGGAAGAACCCTGAATAGCTGGCGGGCGGTTATAACTCTGTGGCATAGCATTAAAATAGGGCCGCGCTTGAACACCCCAAGGAGGTGGTGTTGCTAATATGGGGGTTGTTGGGCAGACCCCTCCCAAAATGACCTCTGCCCCTAGTTGGGGCACCTCTGAAATCTGTACAAAAATGGGACCACTTGTCTCGCTGCATCTTCTCTCTACCCCTCTGACGGTTACCCTCAATCCTCCGAGAAATCTCTACTACCAAGTTATATGAAGTCCCCATCTCAACCTCCCGAGCCATAGTAACTTGAATACTAGAGTGCAGCCCCACAACAAACCTCTACACCATCTCTGCGTCGGTGGGACGTATCATAAGTTCATGGTGAGACAACTCATAGAATCTCACCTCATAGTCAGTCACTGACATCTAGCCCTGATCGAGCTGGTCAAACTGAAACCCCAACTCTTCCCTCTAGGAGGGTGGAATATACATGTCAAAGAATAGGCGTGTGAACTGGTCCCATGTCATGGTAGAATAATCTGTTGGTCTACCAAGAAGATAAGACTTCCACAACCTACGTGATCTGCCCTCCAGCTGAAAGGTAGTGAAATCCACCGTGTGAGACTCCAATATGCTCATGTTGTGTAGTCTGTCCCTGCACCCATCAATGAAGTCATGGGGATGCTCATGTCGCTCACCCCCAAAAATTGGAGGGTGAAGCCTGGTCCATCTATCATGTATCTTCTGCGGCTCACCGCTCGCAGGTGGTTTGGGCTCAGGTACAACTACTACAACTAGCTGGGCTCCGCCCACGGATAGGGTGCCCGGAGTCTAATATATTGCAGTTGCATGCCCCGGAGTCTGCGCTCCTCGTTTCGACTGAGATGTGGCTGGGTCTACTGGAAATAAACCAGCATGGGTCATAGAATCCATGAACTGCAGCATACGACACATGGCCTCCTGAAAGCCCGGTGCTGAAATGAAATCAACCGGGGCTGGCTCTGCTACAGAAACCTCGCCCTGCTCCTCATCAATAAGATCCTCCACTGGATCGGCTGTTGGTGCAAGTGGGCCAACTCTAGGAAGTCCTCATCCCGTACCTCGGGCCGGTGCCCTCCCCCGGCCTCTACGTCGGCTCTGGCAATGGGGGGAGCATATCCTCCCAGGTTCGGAAAATCTGGCGCGTGCGTTCTCACCATCTGTGAGAGAGTGAGAGAAGAAACTCAGTACACCATCAACTACACGATAGGAGATGAATAAAGAGCAGTTTCCTAACACCCTATAGCCTCTCAAAGATAAATACAGACGTTTCTTACTAATAGGTTTAGTAAGAAACAAATTTAAATTAACAAACAAAAGCAATTAAATGTATATGACCATAAACAAGGATAAACAAAAATCATAAATCTAATAGTGAGTGCCAAGATCTGACGTCAGAAGTATGTGGGCTACTAGCAGAATATACAAAAGATTTCAACTCTACTGTCTGAAATAGAACAGACAGAAAATAATCAAAAGAAAGACTCTGGCTGCTACTGAACGGCTCGAAAGGGCAGCTCAACGTATAGTCTCAAACCAGCAGCCAAGCGTGCGCGCCAGATTGATAACCAGATGCACCTGTCTCATATCCTGCACATCAAGTGCAGGAGTGTAGCGTGAGTACATAAACAACATGTACCCAGTAAATATCTAGTCAAACCTCGAAGAAGTAGTGATGAGGGGTCGACTTTGACAATTACCATGGGCCAGAAACATGATAATATGAAGTTCAAGTTAAGCATGAAATATACAATTATAATAGAACTCAAAGTAGGAAATATTTAAACAATCCTTCATTTCAAATAAGAACCAAGTCATTTCTCTCATCTTTTTCTTTCACCTTTCAAGTCTGTGAAACAATATTAAATATATAAGTTCTTGAAGCCCGTGCTAATCCCAGGCCCAAACTAAAGATATAAAAGCAAAACTTTCATTTCACTCCTTTAATATTTTAACTTTCATTTTGATCACTTTTTTTCACTTCAAATCACATGCGGAGCCAGAATTTGAAGTTAATGAATTCCGAATTCTAGCTTTTAAAGTTATTTATTTCTAAATTAATAATATAGATATTTAGTGAACTTTCAAGACAAACACATAATTTGAACCAAAACGTTACCGAATCCGACAAAACTTATTTTGTGCTTAGAAAATTAATTAAAGTTAACCAATCGATAGATTTTAAAGATAACCGATCATGACTGATAATACTAACTTAAATTAATAATATAGATATTTAGTGAACTTTTAAGAAAAATAATGAATTTGAACCAAAACTTTATTGAATCCAACAAAATTTATTTTGTGTTTAGAAAATTAATTAAAGTTAACCAAACGAAAGATTTTAAAGATAACATGATCATGACAGATAACATTGACCTTTTGAACACATATGAGCTCGTTAAAGTTTAAATATTAAGTAAAAGAAATGCCTAAATATAAGTAAAATAATTTTTAGAAATTCTCAAATTTTATAATACAAATAAAAAGTAAACAAATTCCTACATGTACAAAACTATAATAAACAACAAATGAAAAAGGAGAATGAGAGAACAACAAGAAATAAGAATTTAGCAAAAAAATGACTATTTTTCAGATTAATTGATAAGACCAATAGAAGAAAGTAACTGGGAAAACAAAGTGCAACGGATAAGGATGCTCCTTCCCTACGAAGGTTTTCGAGTTCGAGCCTGGGTATGAAAAAATTCTTAGTAGGGAGAGCTTCCTCCAAATGAGCCTTACGCGACGCGAATCCGAATTAATCGGGCTCCAATACGAATATCGGACACCGGATAAAAAAATAAAAAACAGAAAAATAAGGTAGGAGAGATTTTAAGAAGTAAACCATAAAACAAAAAGTAAATTTGACTTTAAAAAATAAAGCCAAAACCTAGAAGTAATTAATTGAAAAGTTTACATTAATTGCATAATACTATTGCAAGTTTCAAAATCTAACTTCACTAAACTACCCAGATTTCAAATTCACTTAAATATTTTAAACATGACTTAGTATGAAATATATAAATCAAATTCAACTCTTAAGAGTACTATATAGTAAAATTTCATCACATTAAAAAAATAATTATAGATGAATTATTTGCATAACAATAAGACAAATTTCATTTAATAAAATATCATATAAATTTATTTGCATATATACATTTAAAAAATAGAAAACAGTTATGAGTTTCGTAAAATCATCATCAAACCACATTCTATCATATTTAATAGCTTGTTTGGCCAAGCTTCTTCAAGACCAAAAATACTTTTTTTAAAATATATTTTTTTTAAAGTTGAAGTGTTTGGCCAAGTTTTTAGAAGAAAAAAGTGCTTTTTAGTAGAAGCATAAGAAATTTTGTAGAATCACTTTTTTATTTGCACAAGAAATTCTTGGAGTTCTCCTGTTTTTGTTTCTACTCCTGTTGGAGATTCTCTTGTTGTGGACCGTGTTTATCAGTCGTGTTTGGTTACTATCCGTTGTTTTGAGACCAGTGCAGATTTATTGTTACTCGAAATAGTGGATTTTGATATTATCTGGGCATGGACTGGTTGTCACCCGATTTTTCTATTCTTGATTGTCACGCCAAGACCGTGATGCTATGCTAGGTATTCCGCGTCTTGAGTGGAGTGGTACCTTAGATCAGACTCCCAGTGGAGTTATCTCTTTCTTTAAAGCTCAATGTATGGTTGAGAAGGGGTGTGACGCGTATTTAGCTTATGTGAGAGATGTCAGTGTTGATACCCCTTCTGTTGATTCAGTTCTAGTTGTAAGGGATTACCCCGATGTGTTTCCAGATGACTTTCTGGGCATGCCACCCGATAGAGACATTGATTTCTTGCCGGGAACTCAGCCCATTTCCATTCATCCGTACCGTATGGATCCTCCTGAGTTGAAGGAGTTGAAGGATCAGTTAAAAGAATTGCTTGATAAGGGTTATATTCGACCTAGTGTTTCACCTTGGGGTACTGGTGTCTTGTTTGTGAAGAAAAATGATGGTTCTATGCGCATGTGTATTGATTATCGCCAGTTGAAAAGGGTTACAGTGAAGAATCATTATCCCTTGCCTCGTATTGATGATCTATTTGACCAGCTTCAGGGCGCACAGGTATTTTCTAAGATTGATTTTCGCTCAGGTTACCATCAGTTGAAGATTCAGGTGCCAGATATCCCGAAGACTGCCTTCGGGACTCGGTATGTTCATTACGAGTTTCTAGTTATGTCATTTGGGCAGACTAATGCCCCAACAACATTTATGCATTTGATGCACAGTGTGTCCAGGCCATATCTCGACTCGTTCGTCATTGTTTTCATAGATGATATTATTGTTTACTCCCACAGTCGGGAAGATCATAAGCAGCACCTGAGGGTAGTGCTTCAGACCCTGAGAAAGAAGAAGTTGTATGCAAAGTCCTCAAAATGTGAGTTCCGATTGAGTTCTGTGGCATTCTTAGGCCACGTAGTATCGAGTGAGGGCATTCGAGTGGATCCGAAGAAGGTAGAGGCCGTGCAGAGTTGGCCCAGGCCATCCTCAGAGCGGGACTGTCATTTTCTGGAGGGATATTCATCGATTGCGGGCCCTATTACTAGATTGGCCCAGAAGGGTGCTCTATTTCAGCGGACAAAGGAGTGTGAGGAGAGATTTCAGAAGCTCAAGACAGCTTTGACTACAGCCCCAATCTTGATATTTCCTACTGGTTCGGGGTCTTATACAGTTTATTGTGATGCCTCACGAGTAGGGTGATTGCCTACGCATCCAGACAGTTGAAGATACATGAGAAGAATTACCCTGTCCATGACCTTGAGTTAGCTGCCATTGTTCATGCCTTGAAGATCTAGCGTCATTATTTGTACGGTGTGCCTTGTGAGATTTATACTTACCACTAGAGTTTACAACACATATTCAGGCAGAAGGATCTAAATTTGCGCCAGCGTAGATGGTTAGAGTTTCTAAAAGACTATGACATCACTATATTATACCAACCGGGGTAGGCCAATGTGGTGGCCGACGCCTTGAGTCGCGGGGCAGAGAGTTTGGGGAGTTTGGCATACCTTCATGCAGCTGAGAGGCCTCTAGGCTTAGATGTTTAGTCCTTAGCCAGTCAGTTCGTGAGATTGGATCTTTATGAGCCTTGCCGGGTATTAGCTTGTGTGGTTGCTCGGTCTTTCCTCCATGATCGTATCACAGAGCGCCAGTATGATGATCCCCACCTTTTAGTTCTCCAGGATAGACTCCGGCGGGGTGATACCAGAGATCTGACTATAGGAGAGGATGGTGTGATGAGGATGCAGGGTCGTATCTATATGCCCAACGTAGATGGGCTTCGGGAGTTGATTCATGAGGTGGCCCATATTTCGCGGTAATTCATCCATCCGGGTACCACGAAGATGTACCAAGATCTGAGACAGGACTATTGGTGGAGAAGAATGAAGAAGGATATAGCAGAGTTTGTAGCCAAGTGTCTCATTTGTCAGCAAGTCAAGTGTGAGCATCAGAGACCGGGAGGGTTACTTGACTAGATTGAGCTTCCAGAGTGGAAGTGGGAGCGGATCACCATGGACTTTGTGGTTGGACTTCCTCGAAATTTGAGGAAGCATGATGCTATTTGGGTGATTGTGGATCGGCTGACCAAATCAGCCTATTTCATTCCGGTACTGACTACGTATCTATCTGAGCGGTTGGCGGAGATTTATATCCGGGAGATCCTCTATCTACATGGTATTCAAGTTTCTATTATTTCAGGCAGAGGTACGAAGTTCACTTCACGGTTCTGGAGCGCAGTTCAGCAGGAGTTAGGTACCAGGGTGGAGTTGAGCACAGCATTCCACCCCCATACAAACGGACAGTCCGAGCGCACTCTTCAGATTCTTGAGGATATGCTCCGTGCGTGTGTGATTAAATTTGGAGGGTCTTGGGATCATTTCTTGCCATTGGCGGAGTTGGCTTACAATAACAGTTATCAGTCCAGCATTCAGATGGCGCCGTATGAGGCTTTATATGGTAGGAGGTGGAGATATCTGGTGGGTTGGTTTAAGTCGGGTGAGGCTAGGCTTTTGGGAATAGAGTTAGTTCAGGATGCATTGGAGAAGTTCAAGGTCATTCAGGTTAGACTCCGTACAACCCAGTCCACACAGAAGAGTTACGCGGACTGGAAGGTTCGTGATGTTTCATATATGGTCGGAGAGCGGGTTCTGCTTCAGGTTTCCTGTATGAAGGACGTTATGAGATTTGGGAAGAAAGGGAAGCTGAGTCAAAGGTTTATTGGACCTTTTGATATATTGAGGCGTGTCGGGGAGGTTGCTTATGAGCTTGCCTTACCTCCCAGCTTGGCAGGAGTTCATCCGGTATTTCATGTTTCGATGCTCCGGATATATCACGGTGACCCGTCTCCTGTCTTGGATTTCAGCTCAGTCCAATTGGACAAGGATCTATCATATGTTGAGGAGCCTGTAGCTATACTGGACAGGAAGGTCAAAAAGCTCAGGTCGAAGAACATTGCTTCAATAAAGGTTCAGTGGTGGGGTCAGTCGGCCGAGGAGGCGACCTGGGAGACCGAGCAGGATATGCGCAGCAGTTATCCTCATCTTTTCACTACTTCAGGTATGTCTTTATGCTCGTTCGAGGACGAACTAATGTCTAAGTGTAGGAGGATGTGACGACCCATCCAGTCTTCTTAAGAATTAATGCCCTGATCCCCTGTTAACTTTTTTCCCCAAATCTATTTCTACTAAATTGGATTGCCGGGTTCGGTTTTGAGTTTCGGAGAGTTTTGGGACACTTAGTCCCTCAATGGGAGATTATGTGTTGGAAAGTTTCTCGTAGTCGGAACAGTGTGAAGACGGCCTCGAAATGGAAATCCAGTGGTTCCGTTAGCTCCGTTAGGTGATTTCGGGGCTGGTAGCGTGTTCGGAATACATTTTGGAAGTCCATAGCTCATTTAGGCTTAAAATGACGAAGTTTGAATTTTTGAAGTTTCCAGTCCAATAGTGAGACTTTAATCTGAGGGTCGGAATGGAATTCTGGAAATCGCAGTAGTTCCGTCATGTCATTTGGGATGTGTGTGCAAATTTGAGGTCACTCGGATGAGTTAAGAAGTGTTTCCGCGTCGGATGTGAATTCTAGAATTTTCCTAAGTTTCTAGACTTGAACCTATGCATAATCGATGATTTTGATGTTATGAGATGTGTTTTTTTAAGGCTCGAACTAGTTAGAATAAGGTTTAGGGTTGGTTGGTGGTTTTGGTTAAGGTCCCAGGGGCCTCGGGGTTGTTTCAGATGCTTAACGGGAGAAAATGGAACTTATCAAATGAGTGAGCCCGACCTCTTCTGGTGTTTTTGCACTTGCAAAGGTATTCCCACAGGTGCGGACTCGCAAGCGCGATAGGGTTGATCGCAGGTGCGATGGCGAGGGATTTGGCCAGTGGTCGCAGGTGCGACTTGAGTTCCGCAGGTGCGGAACCGCAAGCGAGACCAAACGACCGCAGGTGCGGCCCTAGTGGACTTAAGTGAATTCCGCACCTGTGATGCTTTTTTCGCAGGTGCGGTACCGCAGGTGCGAGATCCCTGTGTGTTTATTCCAAAAATCCGAGGGTTTATTTCATAAGTATATAAATCATTTGAGAGCTCGGGAAGTTGTGATTTTCAATGGGTTTTGAAGATATGTATCATAGGTAACTTTTTATAATCCTAATTAATTGTTATACCATTAATCCCCGTTGTTTTATTTAGTTTAATTATCAAAAAATGGGGTAAAAACCATGGGAAATTGATGAAACTTCCCCAAACCGAAATTCTGATAATTTAAGGGGTTTTTGGCATCGGATTTTGAATTTTTCTGGTCGAGTGAGTTCATGAGTGAATGGGTGTTCGGAAAATATAACTTTTACCCGATTCCGAGACGTGGGCCCGAGCGGTGTTTTGGTCATTTTACCTAATTTCGCGCCTTAGCTTTGAATTAAATGGTAGAATCAGTTGCTTGAGATGTTATTTACGATATATAGTTGAATTGTATAGATTTGGGCCATTTGGAGTCGGATACTCGTGAAAAACGTGTGGTTTCAAGTTGATTTTGAGCCAGTTCGGGGTATGTGGCTTGTCTAACCTTGTGTGGGGGACCTTTCCCCTTAGGTGTGATATTTGGTAATTGAATGCCTTGTACATAAGGTGACGAGCGCGTACTTGTGCTAATTGTTGAAAATCCAGTTTTACTTTAAATATTTAAACTGAGTTTCTTTCTTACCTGTTTTATTCTACTTGCAATTATAGTCTATGTTAACTTAGAAAAGAACGCCTAGTTGCCCTAAATTGCCTATTTTCTTAAGTTGCTTTAATTGTACTACGTGAAGCATGTTAGGCTAGAACTACTTCTTGCCTTGTATTTTAGAACTCTATTTCTGAATATCTTCTTGTTGTAGTTGCGTATTTACATTGGGACTACGGATGTGGGGTTCTGGTAGCCCCCCCTCCTTGTTTGTATACTTTGGGACTGCGGGTTAGATTCCCGATAGATCCCCCTGCACATTTACTTTGGGACTGCGGGTTAGATTCCCGATAGATCCCCCTGCATATTTACATTGGGACTGCGGGTTCATTCCCGATAGATCCCCCTGCACATATGATGGACTACGGGACGGTATCCCGGGAGATCCTTCGGATATACATATGATGGACTACGGGACGGTATCCTGGGAGATCCATTGGACAGTTGAGAAGACGACTACATGACGGTATCCCGGGAGATCCTTATTGTAACCATTGTTATTGTGATGTACATATTCCGTGTTTACTCTGTTCTTGTGTTGCTTTTTTTATTGCCTTGTTTCACCTGTCTTATTTCACTGATGTACTCATTATTACTGCCTGTTTTCATACTGTAAATTTCTATTATATTGTTTAACCTCAGTAAGGCCTTGACCTTCCTCGTCACTACCCGACCAAGGTTAGGCTTTGCAGTTACTGAGTACCGCTGTGGTGTACTCATGCCCCTTCTGCGCATGTTTCTCATGTGCAGATCCAGGTACCTCCAACCAGGCGCACTATCCCCGAGGTTGAGAGATCTAGCAGAGACGTCGAGGTATATATGCCGCGTCCACAGACCAGGAGTCTCAATCTTATTCGAGTTTTAGTGGAAAGCTTTTCCTTCCTTATAGTTGTTTAGACATTCTGGAGTTAGAGCCGTGTATTACATTTCTGTTAGCCTGTGTTTCCCGTGAGTTCCGGGTTTTGCGGTGATACTGTAGACTTCCGAATTATTTTTGAGTGGTATATGCCAAGCGGCATTTATATACAGTCTTTCTTTTTGATTGTTCAGTTTTTACTTAATTATTGCGCAAGTTATGTTGTTGTTTTTTTGCGCATTGTTAGGATTACTTAGTTATAGAGACTAGGTGCCATCACGACATGTTCACGGAGGGAGAACTGGGGTTGTGACAAGTTGGTATTTGAGCTCTACGTTCATAGGAGTCAGAGAACACAGGACGGTTTATTAGAGTCTCGCTGATAGGTACGGAGACGTCGGTACTTATTTATGAGAGGCTATATAACTGTTTAGGAATCATCTTTACTTCATTTGATTCTTTGTCGTGCAATATTTTTTACATCAATTCTAAATTTCTGTCTTCTATTCTCTCACAAATGGTGAGAACATGTGCTACTCAGGACGATTAGGCACCCGTGCCCCCTACTGCAGCCGTCAGAGGCCGGGGCCGAGGTAGAGTCAAGGACGTGCACGTGGTGCAGCGAGAGCACCTGCGCGAGCTGCCGCCGAGGTACCACCAGCAGATCCAGCCGAAGTCCAGGAACCTAACACGCCTACTGCCACTACTACTCCAGCCTTTCAGGAGACGTTAGCTCAGTTCATGTCTATGTATACCACTCCGGCTCAGGCAGGATTGCTTCCCCTTGCTGCAGCCACATCCCAGGTCGGGGGAGGAGCACAGACTCCCGCTGCCCACACTCCTGAGTAGCGAGTGCATGTGGAGTCTGTCCCAGAGATCATTCCTGCACCTCCCGTAGTGCAAGTTCAGCCCGAGGAAGGGTCAGCTGCTTCAGAGGACGAGCAGCGGAGACTTGAGAGGCTCAAGAAGTATGATCCTCCGGTATTTAGTGGTCTAGCATTAGAAGATGTCTTGGTGTTTCTAGAGGAGTGCCACCGTATTCATCGCACTATGGGCATAGAAATATCTAGAGGGGTTTCCTTTACTACCTTCTAGCTTCGCGGAGCCGCCTATGATTGGTAGCTCACTTATGAGTTAGATAGTCTAGACGAGGCTGCT
The DNA here is from genome assembly GCA_005239505.1 of Nicotiana paniculata. Taxonomy (NCBI): domain Eukaryota; kingdom Viridiplantae; phylum Streptophyta; class Magnoliopsida; order Solanales; family Solanaceae; genus Nicotiana; species Nicotiana paniculata. The sequence continues at coordinate 21,208 of ML340407.1, forward strand.
TAACTGAGAGAGTTTGTTCCTCAAAGCCTCGGGGACACATGGCGCGCAGAGTTTGAGCATTTGCGCCAGGGTGCTATGACAATTTCAGAGTATGTTATCCGCTACACCAGATTGGCTAGGCATGCAACGGCTTTGGTTGCTACGGACCGCGAGAGGGTTCGCCAGTTCATCGAGGGTCTTCTCCCACCCATCAGATCTAGCATGGCTCGTGAGTTGGAGATGAACATTCCTTATCAGCAGGTAGTGAGCATTGCTAGGACGATCGAGGGTATGCTCGCTAGGGAGCGAGAAGAGAGAGAGGCCAAGAGTTCTCGAGAGTCGGGCCACTACTCTGGTGCCCGTACCCCAGCAGCAGGTCGACATGGTAGGGGTTATATGGTCCTCCTCGTTCATTCAGCCCTTCCAACAACCAGCGGTACCCCAGCTCCGCCCAGGCTTCAGGAGCCTTACTATGCACCTTCAGTTTCTAGCGCGCCTCCTGCACGGGGTGCTTTCAGAGGTCAGTCTAGCAGACCTGGCCCTAGCCAGTCACAGCCACCACGTCCTCCCAGAACTTGTTTCGAGTGTGGCGATACACGACATATGGTTAGGGACTGCCTCAAAGTTAGTAAGGGTGCATCTTCACAGACTTTTCAGCCACAAGGTGCTCAGTAGAGTTCTCAGGCCATGATCACAGCTCCAGCTACTACCCAATCTGCCCAGCCAGCTAGGGGCGGAGGTCGGGGAGGTAGAGGTCGCCCTTGAGGAGGAGGCCAGGCAAGATATTATGCTATTCCTGCTCGTACCGAGGTTGTTGCCTCCGATTCTATCATTATAGGTATTATACTGGTTTGTCACAGAGATGCATCGGTTCTATTCGATCCAGACTACATGGATTCTTGCGTGTCTTCTTATTTTGCTCCGCATTTGGGTATAGCCCGAGATTCTTTGAGTTCTCCTATTTTTTATGCTATTCTTGATTGTCACGCCAAGACCGTAACGCTGGCTATGTGAGGTATTCCGCATGTTGAGTGGAATGGTACCTTAGATCACACTCCTATTAGAATTATCTCTTTCCTTAAAGTTCAGTGTATGGTTGAGAAGGGGTGTGCCGCGTATTTAACTTATGTGAGAGATGTCAGTGTTGATACCCTTTCTGTTGATTCAGTTCTAGTGGTACGAGATTATCCCAATGTGTTTCCAGCTGACCTTCTGGGCGTGCCGCCCGATAGAGACATTGATTTTTTGTCGGGCACTCAGCCCATTTCCATTCCTCCGTACCGTATGGCTCATCCTGAGTTGAAGGATCAGTTAGAAGAATTGCTTGATAAGGCTTTTATTCGACCTAGTGTGTCACCTTGGGGAGCTCTTGTCTTATTTGTAAAGAAAAATGATGGTTCTATGCGCATGTGTAATGATTATTGCTACTTGAACAGGGTTACAGTGAAGAACCGTTATCACTTGCCTCGTATTGATGATCTATTTGACCAGCTTCAGGGCGCACATGTATTTTCTAAGATTTATTTGCGCTCAGGTTACAACCAGTTGAAGATTCGGGATCCAGATATCCCGAAGACTACCTTCAGGACTCGGTATGTCCATTACGAGTTTCTAGTTATGTCATTTGGGCTGACTAATGCCCCAATAGCATTTATGCATTTGATGCACAGTGTGTTCAGGCCATATCTCGACTCGTTCATCATTATTTTGATAGATGATATTCTTGTTTACTCCCGGAGTCGGGAAGATCATCAGCAGCACCTGAGGGCAGTGCTTCAGACCCTGAGAGAGATGAAGTTGTATGCAAAGTTCTCAAAATGTGAGTTCTGGTTGAGTTCTGTGGAATTCTTAGGCCACGTAGTGTCGAGTGAGGGTATTCGGGTGAATCCGAAGAAGGTAGAGATCGTGCAGAGTTGGCCCAGGCCGTCCTCAGTTAGAGAGATTCGCAGTTTCCTTGGCTTGGCGGGCTATTAACGTCGTTTTGTGGAGGGATTTTCATCGATTACGGCCCCTATGACTAGATTGACCCAGAAGGGTGCTCCATTTCAATGGACAAAGGAGTGTGAGGCGAGCTCCCAAGTCTATTTCTGCTAAATTTAATTACCGGGAGGTTCGGTTTTGAGTTTCGGAGAGTTTTGGGACACTTGGTCCCTCAATGGGAGCTTAGGTGTTGGAAAGTTTCCCGTAGTCGGAACAGTGTGAAGAAGGCCTCGGAATGGAAATCTGGTGGTTTTGTTAGCTCCGTTAGGTGATTTCGGGGTTGAGAGCGTGTTCGGAATGCATTTTGGAAGTCCGTAGCTCATTTAGGCTTAAAATGCCGAAGTTTGAATTTTTGAACTTTATAGTACGATAGTGAGTCTTTGATCCGAGGGTTGGAATGGAATTCCGGAAGTCGTAGTAGTTCCGTTATGTCATTTGGGATGTGTGTGCAAAATTTGAGGTCATTCGGATGAGTTTAGACGTATTTCGGCGTCGAATGTGAATTCTAGAATTTTTTCCTAAGTTTATAGGCTTGAACCTATGCATAATCGATGATTTTGATGTTATGAGACGTGTTTTTTTAAGGCTCTACCTAGTTCGAATAAGGTATAAGGGTCAGTTGGTGATTTTGATTGAGGTCCCGGGGGCCTCAGGGTTGTTTCGGATGCTTAACGGGAGAAATTGGGACTTATCAAATGCCTGAACCAGACATCTTCTGGTGTTTTCGCACCTGCGAAGGTTTTCCCGCAGGTGCGGACTCGCAAGCGCAATAGGGTTGATTGCCGGTGCGATGGCGAGGGATTTGGCCAATGGTCACAGGAGCGACCTGAGTTCCTAAGGCGCGGAACCGCAGGCGCGACCAAACGACCGCAGGTGCGGCCCAGTGGAGTTAAGTTAATTCCGCACCTGCGATGCTTTTTCTGCATGTGCGGTGATCGGGACCGAAGGTGCGAGATCGTTGTGTCTTTGCTCCAAAAATCTGAGGGTTTATTTCATAAGTCTATAAAATGTTTGAGAGCTCGGGAATTGGTGATTTTCAGTGGGTTTTGAAGAGGATCATAGGTAACATTTTATAATCCTAATTCATTGTTAGACCATTAATCTCCGTTATTTTCTTTAGTTTAATTATAAAAAATGGGGTAAAAACCATGGAAAATTGATGAAACTTCCCCAAACCGAAATTCTGAGAACTTAAGGGGTTTTTGGCATCGGATTACCATTCTTTCTGGTCAAGTGAGTTCGTGAGTGAATGGGTGTCCGGAAAATATAACTTTTACCCGATTCCGAGACGTAGGCCAGAGGGGCATTTTGGTCATTTTACCTAATTTCGCGCCTTAACTTTGAATTAAATAGTAGAATCAGTTGCTTGAGATGTTATTTACGATATGTAATTGAATTGTATAGATTTGGGCCATTTGGAGTCGGATACTCATGGCAAACGTGTGGTTTCGAGTTGATTTTGAGCCGGTTCGAGGTGATGTTTGGTAATTGAATGCCTTGTACATGAGGTGACGAGCGCCGACTTGTGCTAATTGTTGAAAATCCGGTTTTACTTTAAATATTTAACTGAGTTTCTTTCTTACCTGTTTTATTTTACTTGCAATTATACTCTATGTTAGCTTAGAAAAGCATGCCTAGTTGCCTTAAATTGCCTATTTGCTTAAGTTGCCTTAATTGTACTACGTGAAGCATGTTAGGCTAGAACTACTTGTTGCCTTGTATTTTTGCACTCTATTTATGAATATCTTCTTGTTGTGGCTGCTTACTTTGGGACTGCGGGTTACATTCCCGATAGATCCCCCTTGCACATTTACTTTGGGATTGCGGGTTAGATTCCCGATAGATCCCCCTGCATATTTACTTTGGGACTGCGTGTTCGATTCCCGATAGATACCCCTACACATATGATGTACTACGGGACGGTATCCCGGGAGATCCATTTGACAGTTGAGAAGAGGACTATAAGACGGTATCCTGGGAGATCCTCATTGTTACCACTGTTATTGTGTTGTACATATTCCGTGTTTACTCTGTTCTTGTGGTTTTTCTTGTTATTACCTTGTTTGACCAGTCTTATTTCAATGATATACTCATTATTACTGCATGTTTTCATACTGTAAATTTCTATTACATTGTTTAACCTCATTCGGGCCCTAACCTTCCTCGTCACTACCCGACCGAGGTTAGGCTTGGCGCTTACTGAGTACCGCTATGGTGTACTCATGCCCCTTATGTGCATGTTTTTCATGTGCATATCCAGGTACCTCCACCCAGGCGCACTATCCCCGAGGTTGACAGATCTAGCAGAGACTTCGAGGTACATATGCCGCGTCCGCAGACCAGGAGTCTCAATCTTATTCCATCTTTAGTGGAAAGCTTTTCCTTCCTTACAGTTGTTTAGACATTCTGGAGTTGGAGTCGTGTATTACATTTCTGTTAGCCTATGTTTCCTGTGTGTTTCCGGGTTTTGTGGTGATATTGTAGACTTCCGCATTATTTTTGAGTGGTATATGCCGAGCGGCATTTTTATACAGCCTTTCTTTTAGATTGTTCAGTTTTTAGTTAATTGTTTCGCAAGTTATGTTGTTTTTTTGTCCACATTGTTAAGCTTACCTAGTTATAGGGACTAGGTGTCATCACGACATGTTCACGGACGGCGAACTGGGGTCGTGATAGTTGATGATCTGTGTTGGCTGTTTAGACAATTTCTTTTGGTTTTTCTGGATAATTGTTTTTTGCTTGCAAGTTTTTTTTGGATACTCTATGGATGACCGTAATTAAGCGTACTATATGATAATATTATCTGCTAGTATTTAAACTTGCCTAGCCCTCTTTTTGACTGAGGCCAAGGGGAGGGGGGAATTGTGTATCACTAACTTGCAGGTAAGGTTCAATCGACTGACTGAACAAAAGTCAACTATTGAGAAACTAAATGGGGGGGAGTCGACTCAAAGTACATGTCAACAAGTTGAGGGGGAGACGGCTAAATCCACGGACTCTAACATCAATAGGATCTATAAACAGGGAAGTAAAATGAGTTAATTTCTTTTGTCATCATAAAAAGGGGAATTTTTAGATATACATTTTAATGATATACGGTACTTAATTGTAATTGCAGAAAATAAATCGCAAAGAAGGAATTCACAAGAATTGTAAAGATTATTGTAAAAGATCTGAAAGAAAGAATCAGGGAGATAAACGAGCAACTCAAGATCCAGAAGCAAGAATCGAAGAGTAAATATAATGTGATTGCGAGCTTCATGGAAAACAAATATTCGATTCAGCTATTTACGAAAGCATCAATCAATCAGTATAGAAGATCAATCAATCAATGTCGAAGATCCACAGAGAATATTCAATCACACATCACAGAGAATATTCAATAACAACGACTTGCAAAGAAAAGGAAATCAAGGAAGCAACGATTCAGTAAAGAAAGTTCTATTATTGTAACGACCCGATTGGTTGTTTTGTGTAATTGTACCATGTTTCCCCATTTCATGCTTCACAAGTTTGTGTTTATTCTCTTATGACTTGAGGTTTTGGTTAGTTTCCTTCCGGAAAGCTTTCGAGTTGATTTGGACCCTTGACTATTGAGTTAGAAAATTTAAATTTGAAAATGTTGACCAAACATTGAATTTTGTGAAACTGACCGAGGAACTTTGATTTTATGGATCCATAGCTTCGTATTGTGATTTCGGACTTCGGCGTATGCCCGTAATTGATTTTGAAAGTCAGTAGGTTGATTTGCATTGATATACCAAAATTGGCAATTTAAAGTTGAAAAGTTTGACCGTAGGTTGACTTTTGTCTATGACGCTCGGAATTTGATGGGACTTGAAATAGGTTCTTTATGGAATTTAGAACTTGTCTGCAAAATTTAGTGTCGTTCGGAGTTGATTTGAAAGGATTCAGACACTTTGTTGTAATTCTAGAAGTTCTTAAAAATTACTTTGAATTTCAAGCATTTTTGAGTTTAATTTGTAGTTTTAGATGTTATTCTTTTGTATTGATCGCGCGAGCGAGTTCGTATGATGTTATTAGACTTGTGTGGATGTTTGGTTTGGAGCCCCTAGGGCTCGAATGAGTTTCAGACATATTTCGGAATGGTTTTGGACTTCAATTGGACTTCTTGTGCTGTTGGTGCTCATGTATTCCAATTGAGAGCACCAGCATCATCATTGCAAAGGTGACAGTAGGGGCATTGATGTCGCAATTGCGACTACCCCTTCGTAATTGCGAAGAATGCTAGACTTCACCTTGGTTCGCATTTGCAAACAATTTATTCTCTTTTGTGATGCCCCCAGTTTGCAATTGCGAGGGTTCGCAAATGCGAGCCCTGGTTCGTAATTGCGAGGCCTCGCAAATGCCAACCATGTGTCGCAAATGGAGTCGTGACAATTCTATTATAGAAGAAAATCATCTTGATTGATTCTGAAAATCAACTCCCTTGGGATGCCCTTCAGCTATGGAACTATCACACCGTGAAGAATGGAGCCCAATTCTTATATATACAACAGAAGATGCAAAGGAAGAATATGATTTGATCAAACCAATACTTCAAACAAGCATTGTAGTGTACTCTAGATTTATTGTGTAACTAGGAAGAGAAGAAAGATAAAAAAAATCACTAGTGATGTATTGTATCAAGAAGAGGGGAAAGAAGAAATCTAGTGACGAAGTTGTTGGTATATAACAACACCACCCACCTGTACCAAGAAACTTCACACTTTAAAGAAAACACCTTCATAACCTAAGAGGATTGGACGTAGGTTTCATTCTGAACCCGAACCAGTATAAAACATCATGTGTCATTTACTTTCTGCACTTTACTTTTTTGTATTTACATCTCATATCAAAAGTCGAGTCGACTAGAAAGCAATTTATTCGACTACCTCGTAACAGAAAGAAAAATTGCAATTCACCCCCTGCACTTTCAAAATTTACTAGAAAAAACAAAAGCTTAGGACTTAGAGGGGATACAAACATCCTTTCATTCTTTACTTTTCCTTTTTTCAGTAGGTTTAAATTATTGTTGGCGGAAACTGATCAAATATTGAATTGGAAAATACAATGTTTTTGGTTAAATTATATCCCATCAGNACATCCTTTCATTCTTTACTTTTCCTTTTTTCAGTAGGTTTAAATTATTTTTGGCGGAAACTGATCAAATATTTGATTGAAAAATACGATCTTTTTGGTTAAATTATATCCCATCAGATTAATCTGTCTCAATACCTTCTATTATCGAGATTTCGATTGCTTTTTGTGCTATAAATAATAGAGGAAACAACAACTAGATGTGTCACTCCCAATACCTCATTTAGTGGCATGGACTTTCTTTCTATTCCTTCTACCACAGTTTCGATTTCACAGATTTTATCAATATTCGAATTTATCAGATTCTTTAAGAACAAATAATTAGTCAAAATTCCCAAGGACATAATACAATACTACTGATACAGCGTATCCGTTTACTTTCTATTTATTATATTATTGGAAAAGCTACACCGTTCCCAAAAATAATAACCTGCAAAATGTACATTTTTTATATATTAATGTATAATATACGTATTGTATATATATATATATATATATATTGTATATATTGACTAGCAAATGTAATATTTTTGGCCGACTGACCAAAATATGCAACTTGCCGTTCATTATTCTCCTCACTCTATCTGGAAACGTAACTCTTGCACATATGAACTAATGAAATTGAGATAAATTGATAGGAGTTAGTGTCCTCACAAATGAAAAGAACATATTCCTATTTGGGAAGTCAGATAATGTAGATGAAGAGAACAAAGTCAAAGAAATAAAAAGGAAAAACATAAAGCAACTATATGCCAGAGAGATGCTAAGTTTTCCATTACTATTTTGCTATGGCTATAAATACATGGCTAACTATCCATATAGTAATCATGATCTCAATAAAGAAGAGAGGTTTTACATGAAGAGGAGAGTCATATTTGTTTAGTAGCCAAGGATGACTTGCCTGCTCCATTATATGAAGAAGGTGTTTGGTTACACCATTTTTGCTTTGGTTTCGGGCAGTCTCCTTGGCTACCTTGACATGCTCTTCTCGTTCGTGCTAGACTTTTTCTTCCGTTAATTTACCATGAGATCCAGAAACAAGACAGAGCCCTTGGAGTAATTGTGACCTATTTGTTGAGGGTTTGACCCATAGAATCAATCACTAGTGCTTGCGTCAATGCATGCTGCTTACATTATACCTCTTGGAATGTGACTCGGACCGCATGAATGCAGGATACTTCGTACGCAGGACTGTCCTTTATCCAAAGATCAGAATACAGAAGAGAGGTCTAGCATGATGAAAAGAGGCTTATTTGGTAGCCAAGGATGACTTGCCTTCATCTTATGGAAAGGTCTTTACACCATTGATGGTGTCCTTTCCTTATATTGGTTTTAGGCAGGTCATCTTTAGCTAACTTGACAAGCCCTTCTCTTTTATGCAAGACCATTTTCTCATGAACACAACAAGAGAGGGCTGCTCCGATGGTCAGCACCTTCCACCTACAATTCCAGAGTTGTGGGTTGGAGTCACCAAAAGAGCAATAGCTTTAACGAAGGGGATCAAAGGAGGAATCAAAGAGGAGAATTTTAAAAAAAAAACGTGCATTGATCTCGTTAAGAAAAAGATTGCTTTTTCCTGCTCAAAAATGAAAAGAATGCAGACTTTGGACCTTGTCAATTGCTGACAAAAATGGATATGAAATAGTTGAAAATTCTCAATTCTAATTGTAATTTGGGTAAGCGGGATGCTGAGTCCATCATGTCCAATTTATTTAGAATTACAGTATTTAGTATCACCGTACTACATATTTTGATCTCGTTAAGAAAAATTTTGAAAAAGAAAATCCACTGCCAGGATTTTGAAAGACGCTAATAGAATTTTAAAAGTGAAAATGTTAATGCAGAATTTTAAAGCAGTTGCGAGAATTATGAAGCACATTGCTAGAATATTGAAGCATGCTGTCAGGCAAAATTCTGGCAATATGTTTTATTGGAACATTTTTAATCAGTGCGAATCCAGAATTTTCTCTGAGAATTGTCAAGATATAAAGAAGTAAGCACATGAAAAAGTCAAGGGGAGTCAACATATAATAATATATACATATAAAATAAAAATTATCGAACTACATAGTGTAATTTTTCTGGACGAACACCCCTTGGATAAGGTGGTTCCTATTGGATTTAAAAAAAATTGGGATGAAATAATCTGGCTTCGATAGTGTATTCACTGTCCTTAAGGAATTTAAGCTTCCCACTAATTGCTGCTGGGATAATAGCAGAATTCCTCCAGGATTTTACAAAGCCTCCGAAATCCGAGTTTCAGCAATTAATTCGAATTTCCCACAAGAACAGAATATTTGTGAGTTGTACAAAATAAGTAGAAGAGAGAGAGATGGGATTTTCAGATGATTTCGTTTTGGAGAAGAGATAGTTATTTATAATACCTCTAGGAGCCTGTTGGAATCAACCGACTCATCTCTTCATAACAGACACCTTATAAAACCAACAGTCACCTTCTTTTCAATTTAAAAGAAATTAATTAAAAACGTTTTCTGAAATTAAAGGCAAAAAAGTTTTAATTAATTAAATAATAGGTGACTAAAATATTAATTCCGGACTACTTAATTGGCCCAAAGTCCAATTGCCACAAGTGCCCAATCTTGACTATTAATATAGTCAAATTTCAATTTCCCTCCAAAACACCCTAAAAAATATTTGAACTATATAAGACAAAGAAGTTCTTTTAAACACCTCTTCCCTTTTTTCTTTTTCCAATGAGGGACAAAACAACCTCTTCTCAAATACTCTCATCAAACACTAACTAATCTAACAATCCTCCGCTTAGTTAGTGATTGATGTTTATGAGATTCATGTATATAGTAGGTATCTTTCAATTTAAACCTACTACTTGTAAAAACTATTCAAGACCTTGTCGAAATTGATAGTTAGATTAAGTTCTATTAAACCTCAATTCCTATATAACATGACGGAAGAGCTTTATACACACAAATCGTACCAACTCGACAACTTGTTCACCGTGAGTTTTAGCACCCGATTATGGCCTTGTGCTACTTCCTCGATTCATAAACACTTATCAAGTTTTGTATTCCAAACCTTGATTGAAGCGACAACACTTCTTGTGTTTACATAGGTGAAGATTTAACCAAATCCTTAACACGGATTTCTTTAGTTCATAAACCGAACTCTTCTTTTTCAGTAAGAGTATTTTTTTATATTAATCCTCCTTTTGTAGGTACTAATTTATTGTATCTGCTATCGGTCACAACTATAACTTGTTATTACCTTTTAAACCTTTAATATTGTTAAACAATAGAAAGGTAA
>MDKI01236410.1:0-20669 GCA_005239505.1 Nicotiana paniculata
ATTATATGCAACTTGTTGAAATGACCGGATTATGTGCAAGTTGATAGAGTAACTGAAAATGTGCGGAATTGGTTAAAATGTGTTTCGGGGGCTCTCTGGCAGGTAGATAGGCCTAAATACAAAGGAAACTCTGGCAAAATTTTCAGGAAATATCAGAGTTAGTAAAAATTTGTGTTCTCTTAACTAAGTGATTCCCCTATCCTCATTCGAGGACGAATGATTCTAAGTGGGGGAGGATGTAAAGACCCGTAAAATTTCAAGTCTAAAAATAATGCCCTAATGGGTCCCCATGTGGTTATAACTGTAAAATTCCTGAAATGGACCCTTTTGAAGTAAAAAGTACCCCGGGACTTAAAAGATAAAATTTTCTAGAATTGCGCGGGTCTGCAGTACACTATGCGATCGCAGATCAGGTATGCGGACCGCATAGTGGTCGCATACTTGGACAGTTTGCTGTCCATTTTGAGGATAGATATGCGGCCTAGAATGCGATCGCATTTCACGAATGTGGGCCGCATAGTTGTCGCATTATTGCACCTTTATTTTTGCGGAGGGAGTTATGCGACGCACTATGCGATCACATAACAGGTATGCGGACCGCATAGTGATCGCATACCTGGGCATTTTGCTTCTCATTTTGGCCCAGCTAAAGGCCACTTATGCGTAGATATGCGGACTGCATAACAAGAATGCGATCGCATTCCTGACCGCATACCTGCTTCGGGGCTTCAAATCTCTAATTTTAAAACCCAACCCTTAGTTTAATAAAACACCCCTCCCCATCATTTTTAAAGACTATCTTATCAAAATAGAGAGAAGAGAGAGTGGGTCCTAGTGAGAGAAGTCCTCATCTTCCCCAAATTGATCCTCCATCTCTACTCAAGCCTGGAATTAATCGAGTAGCCGTCATCTTCTTCACCATAAGAGGTAAGCCTCCACCCCATTTCCCCAAATTTTCAGATTTTAGTTAGAATAGGACACACATAGGTTGGTTCTTGAAAATAATAGTTAAGACCTTGCATGCATGTGAATAATCTACCATAATCTAGAAAAGGGAAGTAAGCTAGGGCAATCTTTCACTAAAAAGGGTCTAGTTAATCTAAGGGATCACATTTGATAAAATGCCCAAATGAATTCATGACTTCTAATTCTAAGTCTAAACATGGCATTTTGTAAATTAGATTGGAGGGGATAAAAGGTCCGGTGGGTTGAGAATAGATATAAAAGGGGAATTTCGACTCGAGGTATGTATGGTTAACTTTAATCTTCATAGAGTCACCTTGTTGGTGTCCGAGCATGCGGTATGAGTTTCTGGATTATGCATATGTGAATCGATTGTTCTAATGTGTTGAAGCGTAAGATTCTGTTCTCTTATTGTCCTAGTTGATTACCATGCCACCATGCTATATGAGATTGTGAAAATGTGATTCTTTGTGCTTATTCTATCATTTGCAAAGCTCGTTAAATGTTGAATACATCTGTATGAGAGGATGTGCTGCAAAACGAAAGAAATGATAACGAATCAAATTGTTGAATGTATCTAAGTGCTAAATGCTGTGTAGCAAGTAATGGAAAGGAAATGTGGATTTATCTAATTGAAAAATATGTTGATGGTATACCGTATATGACTCACTGTTTTGTAAAGATTACTATGGCCTTGATTTCACATGGTTATTTGGTTGTTACGAATGTATATTCTTGATGATGAAAATCCTTGTGATTGAATTGATTAGTTGATGTTGCTATCAAACAGAATTGTACGGTGGGATCGGGTTGCACGCCACAACAGAAGTAATAAGGGTGTAATGTGATTGTAAGGTGGGATCGGGTTGCACGCTGCAACAAAATTATACAGTGGGATCGGGTTGCACGGCTCAACAGAAGTAATAAGGGTGTAATGTGATTGTAAGGTGGGATCGGATTGCACGCCGCAACAGAATTGTACGGTGGGATCAGGTTGCACACCGCAACAAAATTGTACGGTGGGATCGGGTTGCACGCCGCAACAGAAGAAGTAAGAGTTGAATATGATTGTAAGGTGGGATCGGGTTGCGCGCCGCAACAGGAGAACGATTTAAATAAGAAATTGTGGAACTCTCATTTGTGTTTCCCGTATCTCTGTGTAGTATTTGTTTGGTTTCTTTGACTATCTCCTATCTGTGTATTGTTTGATTTTACTTAGAGTAAAGCTTGTTCATACATACTAGTACTATTCCATGGTACTAACGTCCCTTTTGCCGGGGGCGCTACATCTTTTATATGGATGTAGGTGATTCTATAACAGGTAGCTCGGTCCGCCGATAATGGTGCCTTCCTTTCATCTCCTCAGCAGTTGTGGTGAGCCCCACCTCCTTTCGGGGTCGTGCGTAGTCTATGCCATCTTCTTTTGCATATTTTGTTCTATTAGGGTATAGCCGGGGCCTAGTTGCCGGCAAGTTTATATACTCTTCTCCGTATCTTTAGAGGCTCCGTAGACATTATGTGGGCTGTATATGTGTCTTTGGGGTAGTTGTCGTGCTTGGTTGTAATCATGATCCCGTATCGGGAGTGTTGTATTTTGGAAAGTATGATTTGGGAAGATTAAATGTTGAAAATGTTAAAAGAGGAAATTTGACTTATATTGTAAACGCATGTTTTGATTCTATTTTTCCGTTACACTTATAAATGTACATTATGAACACGGGGAAATGCGTTGGGTAGGAAAGGTAATCCAGGTCTACTTGACCAGGTTCATCCGGTTAGGTGCCGGTCTTGTCCCTCGGTTTTGGGGCATGACAAACTTGGTATCATAGCCTCAGGTTTTAAAAGTGTCCTAGGATGTCTCGGAGCCGTGTCTAGTAGAGCCCTTCATATCGGTGTGTTGTCGACCACATCTATAATTAGGGGCTGCATGAACATTTAGGAAAGTATCCTTTTATTGTTATTCTATATCGCGCGATGTGGTGAAAGGTGAGGTTGTCTACCTTTAACTCGTGCATTGTTCCAATTTTCAATAAATGGCACCCAAGAAGAGAGCTCGACTTGGCCTAGAGGCAAATTCCACCCCAGGAGTGATCGTGAATTCTCAAGCTGATGGTGCGGGTGCGAATGATTCCCCGGCTACAAATCAGCCTGAATCCTCCACTCCAGACCAGACTATTCCTATTCTTACTCCAGCGGAGGGTGCTGAAATCCCTCCCGCTGATATTCTTGACCCACCTCCAGCTCCAGCTTCCAGTCCTGGTAATTCTGATGGGGACCTCAGGGGAGCTATCGAGATGTTGACCCAGTTAGTGGCCTCTCAGAACCAAAGATAAAATGCTGCCCCTACGTCCTCTAGCGAGCCAGGGGATTCTTCAGGTTCCAGAGTCAACCAGTTTCTGCGGTTAGCCCCTCCAGAGTTCACAGGCACCGACCTAGAGACTGATCCTCAGGAGTTCATTGATGAGATGTGCAAGACCCTCCGAGTTATGAGGGCTACTGAGACAGAGGGAGTTGAGTTGTGGGATAGTTCTCGTGGAGAGGGGAGCCCTCCGGCGAGGTAGGATGAGTTTGTGGATGCCTTTATGGGTCATTTCTTGCCTACCGAGATTATGGCAGCCCGTGCTACAGAGTTTGAGGCCCTTAAGCAGGGCAACATAAGTGTGTGGGAGTATCATATGAAGTTCGTGCGCTTGTCCAAATATGTTGTTCACATGGTGTCTACTATGGAGGCTAGAGTTCGTCGGTTTGTTCAGGGCCTTGGTCCCTTAATTATTAATGAAGCTGCTACAGCTGCTCTGCATTCAGATATGAACTATGGAAAGATTGTGGGATTTGCCCAGGCTATGGAGGCTCGGAAATTAAAGATAATAATGGAGAGGGAGAGTAGTAGTAGGGCCCGGTCAGTGGGAAACCCTGGGAGTTCAGTTAGAGGAGGGAGATCAGCCCTTGGGAGAGGGTCATCAGGGCCATCTCAGTCCTATGCTCAGTCCTCAGCCAGTGCGTCGCCATCAGGGCACAGTTATCAGAAGGGAGGTCGCGTTGGACCAGGTTCAGAAATCAGGAGGTTCCATCATTCGGGTCGTCCAGGTGGGAGGTTCCAGCAGCAGCGGAGGGCCCCATGCCCTAAGTGTGGGTGGTTTCATTCTAAGCCCTTTTACTTGGATATACCGGTATGCTATAGGTGTGGAGTGAGAGGCCATGTTCAACGAGACTGTCGTGCATCCATTTCAGGGCACAGGTAGGGGCATTGCTCAGCCATCCAGTTCTTCAGCCGCTATATCTTCAACACGCCCTCCAGCCCGCGACCCTCAATCTCCAGCAGGGTGCGATGCAGCTAGGGGTAGAGCACGGGGTCAAGGGGAACCCAGCCGGTTCTATGCTTTGATTGGTCGCCAGAGTGCGGAGGTTTTTCCAGATGTTGTCACAGGTATTCTGACTGTTCAGTTACATGATGTTTATGCTCTTATTGATCCCGAGCCATTCTTTGTGTCGACTCTGATTGGTGATTCTATTACGGCTGTGCGAGTCTATAGGAATTGTGTTGTCACGGTGCATGGTCGGGATACCACGACCGATCTTATTGAGTTATAAATGGTAGATTTTGATGTAATTATGGGGATAGATTGGCTCTATTCGTTCTTTGCTAAACTCGACTGCCGAACCAGAATTATGAGGCTCGAGTTTCCTAATGAACAAGTTATCAAGTGGGAGGGGAATAATGTTGTGCCAAGAGGTAGGATTATTTCCTACCTTGGCCTCAAAGATGATCAGAAAAGGGTGCATCTACCATTTGGTCCGGGTTGCGGACACCACTTCAGAGGTGCCTGCTCCCGAATCTGTGCCTGTTGTGAATGAAATTCTTGAAGTATTTTCGGACGAGCTTCCTGGGATTCCACCAGATAGAGAGATCAATTTCGGGATTGATGTATTTCCAGATACTCAACCAATATCTATTCCACCCTATCGAATGGCGCCAACAGAATTGAGAGAGTTAAAAGAACAATCGAAAGATCGATTAGAAAAGGGTTTCATTTGGCCAAGTGTGTCGACTTGGGGCGCACCGGTTCTTTTTGTTAGAAAGAAAGACGGATCGCTTCAGATGTGTATTGATTATTGGCATCTCAACAAGGTCACCATAAAAAACAAATACCCATTGCCTCGGATAGATTATTTGTTCGACCAGTTGCAAGGTGCTAAGTTCTTCTCAAAGATTGATTTGCGGATGGATGATTTGTTCTCAAAGATTGATTTTTTCGACCATTGCCTCAGATAGATGATTGGAAATCCACTCTCTCACTCTATTGAGAATATGTATTATGTCAATGGTTTGAAGTACAGTCCATTGATTGTATCTCGGATATGGGACAAAGGAAACAAGGTGGAATTTCTGTCAAAAATATGCACAGTCACAAATCTTGTGACTGGTGAAGTGGAGTTAGTGTCCAAGAGATACATAACATCTATGTTACTGATTTTGAGTCCCTACAAAGTGGCGATCTCAGCTGTCTAAGAGCCGTTGATGATGATGCTGAATTATGGCACAGAAGGGTGGGGCATGCAAGCTTTTCATTACTGAACAAATTAGTCCAGAAGGACCTGGTTCACGGTCTGCTCAAGTCAAGCTTCAAGGAATACAAAGTATGTGATACTTGTGCAAAAGGAGAGCATGTCAGATCTTCATTCAATCCCAAAAAGGAAGTCAACACCTCAAGGGCACTTGATCTTCTTCATATGGATCTATGTGGACCTATAAGGGTGCCAAACAAAGGAGGAAAAAGATATATCATTGTAATCGTGGATGACTACTCCAGATTCACTTGGACTCTGTTCCTCAGAACCAAGGATGAGACCTTCCAAGTATTTGTTGCCTTTGTCAAGAATATCCAAGTGAAAACAGGGACAAATGTGGTGTGCATTTGATTAGATCATGGGACAGAGTTTGATAATGCAAGATTTGATGAGTTCTGTGTTGAAAATGGCATTACTCATAACTTATCAGTTCCAAGAACACCACAGAAAAATGGTGTTGTAGAAAGGAAGAATAGGACTCTTGAAGACATGGTAAGGACAATGCTAATTGACAGTGAAATTGCAAAATATTTCTGCGCAGAAGCAGCTAACACTGCATGCTATTTGATAAATAGGTGCATGATCAGGTCCCTTCTAAACAAAACGCCTTATGAGTTGCTGAATGAAAGAAAGCCCAAGATGGCGCACCTGAGGGCTTTTGGCTGCAAATGCTATGTTCTCAACAATGACAAGGGACCGCTTGGAAAAATTGATGCTAAAAGTGATGAAGGAATCTTCCTGGGATACTCATCCCAAAGCAAAGCTTACAAAGTATACAACAAAAGAACTCAATGAGTTGAGGAGAGTGTACATGTGATATTTGATGAGTCTCACCTCTCTTGTGAGAAGGACGTGCATGTCGATCAAGATGGAGAACCTTTATCGGTTCCAGATGAAGTTATTGACTTGGAAAATGGAAAGGCAGACATGATGAGCCATGTCAAGGAATCCAGTGAGGATGATGCAACCACATCTCCATCCATTGGAGAGGAACCTGGTTTCACGATCACAACAACTGAAGCTAAAAATTGAGTTTTTGATGCAGTCCAAGTTACTCCACTTGATGAAGTAAGAAGCGGCCAAGAACCTCAGTAAGACATACCTGGGTCCTCTACTAATGAGATTCAGGTACCAAATTGGAATCACAAAAGCTCACATCCTCTTGACAACATAATCATCCCTCTTGACTCAGGAGTTCAAACTAGATCAAAAGTAAGAAACTCACTTGCCTTTTCAGCCTTTCTTTCCCAAATAGAGCCCAAAAATATCAAAGAAGCGTTGAAAGATGCAGAATGGATTACAACCATGCTAGAGGAGAAGCATCAATTTGAAAGAAACAAGGTGTGGCACCAGGTTCCTCGACCTGTAGATCGAACCATCATAGGGACCAGGTGGTTATTCAGAAACAAACTTGATGAGTTTGGAAATACAACAAGAAAAAAGGCAAGGTTTATAGTTCAAGGCTACAATCAGGAAGAAGGGATTGATTATGATGAAACATTTTCTCCAGCTGATCGAATGGAACCTATCAGAATACTTATTGCCTTTGCATATTATATGGAGTTAACATTATTCCAATTGGACGTCAAAAGTGCATTTCTAAATGGCTTCCTAAAAGAAGAAGTTTATGTTAAGCAACCTTCTGGATTTAAGTGTCACGAGCATCCTAAGCATGTGTTCAAGCTGGACATGGCATTGTATGGGCTAAAGCAGGCTCCCCAGGCTTGGTATGAAAGGTTATCAAAGTTCCTTCTAAAAAATGTCTGTGGCTACAAAAAGTTTGTGGCTACTAGCTCTCCTACAGCCTCACCGGAAAAGCAGGGTGAACAGGGTAACATGGTCGAAGAAGGAAATCAGGAAATCTCTAGTCTCGCTATGAAAGATGACTCAAGTGCAAGCCAAAAGGCTAGTCCTGACAATGCTGACTCACCCAAGACAGGTCTTGAGTCTACAAATAACACTCCTCCTTCTGCTGAGATTTCCATGGAACCGCAAGAAAAAGAGGAAATAGAAAACATGCTCTCCATAGCTGCTGAAGGGATTTTTGTTGAGGAATTTGTAGAGGGGTCTGAGCCTCAGGAGGAAATGCCTCAGGCCATAATATATGGGAGAGCGATTGTGCCAGTTAAAAAATCAGCACATGATGATACTACTGGGGTCCCTAATGATGGACTCGATCCCTTCACGGAGGATCCAGCTTAGGGGTCTTCTCCCCAGGTTAGTATTGATCCTGCCCCTCTCCCCATTTTTATGATGAACCCCTGTCTATGGTGGTGACTGAGATGCAGTCTGATAGTGAAGAAGATTTAGGTGATTTCTAGCTTTATCAGGGCTAGGATTAAGCCAGTTGCAACTCCAGAGACAACCCCTAAGAGACCCGCTACAAGGTTGCAAAAGAAGGAGGCTCTTGAGTCTGCTCTTAAGAAAAGTCAAAGGAGTCACAGAAGGAGAAAGTTGGTGAAGGATGGAAAAGCTGTACATGAAAAGGTTGTTCCTGTTGTCAATGTGGATGAGGAATTAGAAGAGGAACCTAGTTCCTTGACTAACAAGCCCTCGAAGCAGAAGCACTCTCTCTCTCCAAATCCAAAAGGAACATTTATGTATGTGTTAAGAGTCCAACCCAGAGTGATGATGTTATTTCTAGTGAAACGTTTGTGGAAAAATCTGGTGATAAGGTAGTGAAAGAGACTAGTGGAAAATATGATGATGAAGTGGTGGAGGATTCTGGTGAACATGTTCCTGAAAAGTCAGTAGAGAAGGAAAAGTCGACTCTCAAGTCAGTGAAGAGAAAGATGGATGTTGATGCAGAATCTGATTCCTCCACGAAAGTAAAAGTTGATGAATCCCAAAGTTCTGGGAAAGGAAAGTTTAGAAATCAGAAGGTACTGTGGGGTCGCACTTTTCCCCCTGATATTATGGAGCTTTCTAGGATGCGGCAGTTAGTGGAAATTTGTGATTTTCAACAATGGACTCATTTGTTTACAAATAATTTTCCAAAAGTGTATGAGGACGAAGTGTTGAGCTTCTATGCCGACTTCTTCAAAGTTGAAGATGATCACATCTGCGTGTTGGTAAATGGGATTGACATAGTTATGGACTCTGCCTTGCTGGGGTCAATTTTGTGTGTTCCTGCTGAAGGGTTGTCATATGTTCAAGGCGCCTGCTCTTCCAATTTCATAAATGCTATAGTTAAGGACAAGGCAATCCAGCAGGGGGAACGAGTGCACAAGAAGGCACTGCTTCCAGTATATAAGGTGCTATTTTAGATGGTAAACAAATTGTTGCTTCCCAGCGCTGAGAGGAGATCTATTATGTCCAAAGCTGACCTAGTCCTTATGGAAGCCTTAGATGGCTTCACTACCATCAATCTGCTTGGGATAACGATTAAGCATAAGCAAAAAGTGGCAGACTTTAAGGATGGCAACCATGGACTATCTTATGGGTTTCTTCTCACAAAGGTGTTCGAGTTCTTCAAGGTACCTCTGGGATAGGCCAAAGTGGGCACTAGGAAGCAAACTTTCTCCAAGACCACTCTTGAGGAGTGTGAGTGTATTGAAAAGGTCGGAGGAGTTGGAAGCACCTCTACTATCTCTCAACTGATAAATGCTCAGAATAGTGCTACAGAGGAGATCAGGAACTTAAAGGCAAGGAATGAGATTCTTGAGAGTCAGCTCAGTCAGCTACAAGAGGCACCTGGTTCCGGTAGTTCTCACAGCTCAGAAGTTGCCCACCTGACTAAGGAGAATATTGAGCTCAGGAAACAAGTGGAGGACCTGAAAGAAAGACTGCTCAATGAGAAAATGTCTGCGAATGCTCGCATGGATCTTGCCCTCAAAACTCTTGCCCCTTCTCTAAGCTTTCTTCCGCCAGTGCCCCCTAAGCAGTGTCCCATTCAATGTCTAGTTTTCCAGTGTCCGTCTCTTATGAATGTTTCTAATGATGTTTTTGTTGTTGTTTTTGAATTGTGGATGGTAACATTGAATCTGCTCCAATTGTAAAATCCAAACTGGTTTATGGAAGCTTTTCCCCTTTTGCCGTGTATAAAATTGTTCTTTTGTCTCTGTTTTCTATCATGTTTGTGTGCACACAAGTGGCATGAGTTAACCACGCTGGAATTCTTTTTGCTTTTACCTAGCTTTCTTATTTTTATGATGCCAAAAGGGGGAATAATTATGAATAATTGAATAATGATGTGCACTTATTAAGGGGAAATACAGATTCAGGGGGAAACTCAATGGCCTTCCTGGTTCACAGTTTGGTTCTTTGTAGTTCTTCATAGAATTTTCAATTATAAGTTTGTCATCATTAAAAAGAGGGAAATTGATAGGTTACAAGTACCTGTGTTTTATGTTTTGATGATCTAACAAACTTAATGTCAAGAACCAGATAAGGAACCTGATCCACATCTGGTCCACATTCTCAAGCGCATGGAAATAACCAGATTTAAGCCGGAGATGTTTGTAAGTATTTCAAAAGTTAAAGAATCAACAAGGGAAACAAATGGACTTCAGTTCCCCTGGTGATTATACCAAGTCAACTATCCAACAACTGGAAAGTGACTGCCTGCATATGCAACAGTCACTTCCATTGGGAAGGACCTTGTACCTAAGTTGATTACATCATTCAAGTGATGTCATCAATGTTATATTAACATTAAACCAATGATAAAACATCACTTTAATACTTAGAAAATTCACTCAAGCACTCCAATCGTGATTGATTGTCCAGTTAACAATTCTCAAGTGCATCAAGAACAAAGAACAATACTGCTACAGACCAGTTCCCCATATCAAGTGTTTGTATGTCCTTAGTTGAGTAACTTTGTTAATGCTCTTACTTGTAATTCCTATTTATCTTACTTAGAAGCATTGTGTAGGAAACTCTTGTAAATCATAAACCCCCGTGTTTTTGTCTTGGCTAGAGTCATCAAGTTGTAAAGTCTTTGTAATAGAGGTATTGAAAATTGGCTTGTAATAGGTGTGTTACAAGTTAGTAAGGGATTAAGGAGTTAATTCCTAGGTTAAAATAGGTTGTAATCTAAACGTTTTGCTCAGTAGTGAAGTTGAAATCCTACAAGGGTAGGTCGTGGTTTTTAATCCCGTTGAGCTGGAAATTTTCCACGTAAAAACTCTCCGTGTTATTTACTTTCTGTTGTGTTTGCATAATCTGTGAAAACTGATAGAGAACTTGGTTCTATATAGTGTTTGGTGGGCCCTCGAATTCTATCACTACTGGTGTTACATCTAAGTTTCAGTCATGATAATTGTACAAAACTAAATCCTATCTATTTTTATTGCAGGAATCAAGACACCAACAAAAGGAAATAAGCTATCAAACGAGCTGATAAGGAAGGATAATAAGTTGATGATGCTAAATCAAATGAGGCAATGCTATATCAAAGGACAAGAATCCATCAAAAAGGAAACCAAATCAGTCTTTCCATCTCAGTCTCAATCAAAGGATATCAAGACTGTCCAACAAGGAAATCCAACTCGAGAATATCAAACATCTCCTCAAAGACGATATTGAAGATTGACTAGACAAATCGAGTCTCAAATCACTCCATAAAATGAGGACATGATAAGGAAGGACATAAATGAATGTAGCCCATTTCAAGTGCAAGATTCGAGGGGCACTCCTTGGGTCAAATCTCTTAGAGGATTCAGTGCCTCAATCAGATCAATCTGCAATGGCTCTCAAACTCTCCTATAAGAAGACTTCCTAGTTCAAGAAGAAGATTTATGCAAACTACAAACACTGTCTTCTAAGTCTCTCTAGTTCTTAACACAAGCATTGTATTCTTTAGTTTACAAGTTTCATCAAAGATAGGAAGAGTTAGAAAACAAAAGAGAATTGTGTCAACATCTAGAAATTATAGTTGCTAAACATCATTGGTGGTGAACGAATTAAGACCATCATTATTGTAATTATTTATCAAGATCTGAGAGAACCCTTGTGATCCAAGAAAAAATAGATGTAAGTACCACACCGGTACCGAACCAGTATAAAAATTGCTATGTCTTGTTCTGCTTTCAATTTCGTTCATCTCTATATTATATGTTTGTTGTACGAAAACCAGTCGAGTAAACTTACACTTAATCAACAAAGTCTTAATAGACCACAATTCACCCCCCCCCCCGTTGTACTTTCAATTGGAATCAGAGCAAGGCTCACAAGCTTTGCTTAACAGCTAGTGAGGAAAAGAGATCAGGGGGTCAAACACAGCCGTCGGTGAATTATTTCAAGAAGGAACCTCTAAGGTATGACCTCCATATTTCAACAGACAACACTTTTCTCACTGGAAGATTCGTATGGAAACATACACTATGTCATATGACATCAAAGTTTGGCATTTGATCAAAAATGAAAAAATTTCAATTCCACCAAAGAAAGATGCAAATGGTCAAGTCATTATATCAACTGATCTACTTGACTTAGATGATTGCACTGATGAACAAGTTACTGTCATAACTGTGAATGCCAAAGCAAAATATCTACTGTATAATGCTATAAGTGGATAAGAGTATGAAAAAATTTCAAGTTGTGAAACTGCTAAGGAAATATGGGATAAATTGGAGGTCACATATGAAGGAACCAACAAGGTGAAAGAAACAAGGATAAATCTTCTAGTTCGTGACTATGAGCAATTTCAAATGAAGGATGGAGAATTAGTGGGGGAAATGTTCTCTAGGTTCAGCAAAATCCTTGGAGATCTAAAATCTTTTGGTAGACCAATAAAGAGCGGAGAACAGGTCAGAAAAACTCTTAGAAGTCTACCCACAATTTGGTAGCCCAAGGTTATTGCTTTGGAATGTCAGTATCTTGACAAAATGTCTTATGATGAAATTAGAGGTGATCTAATTGCCTTTGAGAAAACTCACTTGGACAGGAAAATTCAACAAGAAAAGAAGAAAACAGTTGCCTTTAAAGCAACTGTGGTTGAACCAGAAGATGAAGAGGAAGATGAAGGAGGAGAACAGGATGAAAACATGGCCATGCTTTCTCAAGTTGTAACAAGCATGATGAGAAAAAACAGAAATAGCAGAAGAGGGAAATCAAACTTCAAAAAAGGAAGGACAAATAATGAAAATGATAAAAATGATGGAAGATGCTATGAATGTGGAAAATATGGACACATTCAAGCTGATTGTCCTGAACTGAAGAAGAAGCTCAATAGTAACCTTCAAAAGAAGAAGTCCTTTGGAGCCTGGAATTATGAAGAAAAATCTGACCATGAAAAAATTGCAAATATGTGTTTCATGGACATAAAAGAAGATAGCAATGAATACTCAGGAGAGCTTGGGCTCATGGCATACGAGGGATCATATGAGGAAGAAGACTAGTGAACTTGGTCTTATGGAAGACGAGGGAACCTGTGAGGTACGTCTTCCTACATTTCCCAACTGTTATGAACTTCAAGAATTTTTTTTATATTGATCTTGCAGATATTGAAAGAGTTCTAAATGAACTCAGAGAAATCCAAAGAGAAAAGAAAGACTGGGCCTTGAAGCTGGAAGTTTGTGAACTTGAGTGTAACATGCTTCAAGATGAAGTAAATGAACTTTAACTTCAACTGAATGGATTACAAAAATCCACCAGTCATAATTCTGTCAAATCAAATCAGACTACTCCTCATAATTCTTTGATTAGAACTAAAAATTATCATGCATGCTCTTACTATGGTAAAAATGGTCATAATACTAACCAATGCAGGAACAGAATGGGAGAAGAAAGAGTTTCTGAAAATCCCAATAACCCGTCATGTTTTTATAGTGGTAAACATGGTCACACTTCTAACCGTTGCAGGTTCAAGGACAACAGGAGATGGGTCTAGCAACCTAAATCCTCTAATCAAGCTAACACTCAGAAATCTAACCATTCAGGACCCAAGCAGGCTCGGGTACCTAAAAACAAGTAATTTTGTTTTGCAGGAACACTGCAAGAAGAATTGAAAAAGAAATGGTATCTTGACAGCGCGTGTTCCAAACATATGACTGGTGACAAACAATTATTCAAAACAGTCACCAAATTAGATGGAGGAACAATTACTTTTGGAGATAAATCAAAAGGAAACGTAATTGGAGTTGGAAAAGTTCCTCTAAGCTCAACATGTGATATGGACGAAGTATACCTAGTTGATGAACTTGGTTACAATCTTCTCAATATCAGTCAACTATGTGACAATGACTATGAGGTTCGTTTGAAGAAATACGATTGGTTTATAGAAGACGAATCAGGTAAGGTTATTCTCTCAAGTAATAGAGACATGAATGTCTACACTATCAACAATGTAGATAGTCTTGGTGATCAAATTTGTCTTGCTTCTATGATTAATGATCCTTGGGTTTGGCATAGAAAGCTTGGCATGCTAGCATGCATATTATTCAAAAACTTCCTAAACATGATCTTGTCATTGGTCTTCCAAAACTAGATTTTTCAAAAGATCATATTTGTGATGCATGTCAACTAGGAAAACAAACTCGTTCATCTTCCAAAATCAAAAACATTATTTCTACTACTAAACCTCTTCAACTATTGCATATGGATTTGTTTGGTCCAACTAGAACTCCTAGTATAGGTGGTAGAAATATGTTTTTGTTATAGTGGATAATTTTTCTCGATTTACGTGGAGGTTATATTTTTAAGTCATAAAGATGAAGCTTTAAGAAATTTTGAAGTCTTTTTTAAGAAGGTTCAACTTGAAAAGGGATATTATATTTCCACTATCAGAAGTGATCACGGAGGAGAGTTTGAAAGCAGAGATTTTGAAAACTTTTGAATGATCAAGGATCTCTCACAACTTTTTTTCACCAAGGTCACCTCAACAGAATGGAGTAGTAGAACATAAAAATAGAACCTTACAGGACATGGCAAGAACCATGATTGTGGAAAACTCTCTACCTCACCACTTCTGGGCAGAAGCTTTGAGAGCATGTCATATCATCAGCATGTGTTTGATTAGTCCCATTCTTAAAAAGACTCTATATGAGCTATGGAATGGTAAGAAACCCAACATCAGCTACTTTCACCCATTTGGATGCAAATGCTTCATTCACAATAATGGAAAGGACAATCTGGGTAAGTTTGATCCAAAAAGTGACGAAGATATATTTCTTGGATACTCCCCCTCAGGTAGAGTATATAGGGTTTACAATAAAATAACCTTATGTATTGAAGAATCAATTCATGTTATTTTTGTTGATACTAACCCTTTCTCAAGGAATGAAAAACTTCCTGAAGATGAGGAAATTTCTATTGTCCAAAAGTCTGTTGTTGTAGGAAAAGACTATCAAGATGAGTCAACTGGTCAGCAGAATCAGTCAACTGAGGAGCACATTGAAATTCATGAATCTTCCTCAACAGAACAATCGATTACTGAAGAAAGGGAACCAGCCACAAACATTCCAAATGAGTGAAAAAGTGAACCTGGATATCCTCACAAATTCATTATCGGAAATCCACATGAAGGAATCACTACAAGAAGATCTCAAAAGCTCAACTCACACATGGCTCTGATTTCTCAACTTGAGCCAAAGAAAGTGGATGAAGCACTGAAATACGTTTACTGGATCAAAGCAATGAAAGATGAACTTTATCAATTTAAAAGAAATAAAGTATGAGAATTGGTTCCAAATCTCGAAATGCTTCTATTGTAAGAACCAAATGGGTGTTCAGAAATAAGTTGAATGAATCCGGACAAGTGGTTCGAAATAAAGCACGGCTAGTTGCACAAGGTTACTCTCAGCAAGAAGGAATCGACTACGATGAAACATTTGAACCTGTAGCAATATTGTAATCTATTCGAATATTACTTGCTTTTGCTGCTCATAAAGGATTCAAACTATATCAAATGGATGTAAAAGCGCTTTTCTAAATGGATACATCTCTGAAGAAGTGTATATGAAGCAACCTCCTGGATTTGTAAATGATACTCTCCCAGATCATGTATACAAGCTGACTAAAGGTCTGTACGGACTCAAGCAAGCTCCTCGAGCCTGGTATGAAAAATTCAGTTCTTTCCTTCTAAATCAAGATTTCAAACGAGGTAATATCGATACAACTATGTTCATTAAGCACTCAAATTCAAGTAATCTTCTTACTCAAATTTATGTTGACGATATTATTTTTGGGAGTCCTAACTTTGTTCTATGTGAAGAATTTGCTCACTCTATGAAAGGAGAATTTGAAATGAGCATGCTTGGAGAATTAACCTTCTTTCTTGGATTGCAAATCAAACAGTATCCCGAAGGGATCTTTATTAGCCAAACCAAGTACATTAAAGAACTTATAAAAAAGTTTGGCATGGAGAATGTTAAGTCCATTGGGACTCCAATGAGTCCAACAACTATGCTTGATGAAGATAACAAAAAAAAAGTGTTGATGAATCTATGTATAGAGGAATGATTGGATCCTTATTATATCTCACTGCTAGTCCACTAGATATTATGTTCAGTATTTGTAAATGTGCAAGGTTTCAGTGTGCTCCAAAGGAATCCCATCTTACTACTGTTAAACGCATTATAAGATATCTTATTGGGACCTCTGAATTAGGATTATAGTATGATCACTCTAACAATTTTGTTTTAAAAGTTTTTTCAGATGCAGATTTTGCAGGTGATAAGATAGACAGGAAAAGTACTAGTGGAACATGCCAACTGTTGGAAATGCACTAGTCTCCTAGCATAGCAACAAACAAAATTGTATTGCCTTATCAACAACTGAAGCAGAATATTTAGTTGTTGGAAGTTGTTGTACATAAGTTTTGTGGATCATGCATCAACTTCTCGACTATGATTTATCTCTTACCTCTACTCCTATATTTTTTGATAATACTAGTGCTATATGTTTGTCAAAAAATTATGTGCATCACTCTAGAGCAAAGAATATAGAAATAAAGCATCATTTTATTCGTGATTATGTTGCTAAAGGTGATATTGTATTAGAATTCATTAGCACTGAATCTCAACTTACTGATATTTTTACAAAACTTCTTTTAGAATACATATTTTGTTTACTGCAGAAAAGATTGGCATTATGTCTACTTTGTAAAACAAATATTTTGTATAATTTTAAGATATTTTATTTCCTTTCTTATGTGTGTTTCATTTTACTTTGATGCAAGTATAATTATTATTTTTCCATCTGTATCGTCGAAACATCTTCTCAGAAGAGTCATTTCCTTCTGAATCCGTCCTTTCCTTTAACCAATACAACTCTTCAATCTTCCCAACGCCTAGATAAGAACCTTATTCTCTCCATTTCACTCTTCATCCTCTCCAAAAAAATTCTCTCACCAAGGCAAAAAGAAATCTCTCATCTTCTACTGCAACTAGATGAAGCAGACGGTTTCAGAAAACCCAAAATCCTGAAGAAACTGTAGACCTGGAATCATCCATTGACTCAGATTTTCTCAAAATCGATAATGAAAGAAGTGAATCTTGGAAGACCTTACCATTTCTCAAAACCGACAATGAAAGCAGCGAATCTTCGGAAGACCTTCCCATTAGCGAGAAAAAGGCAGGAAAAAGGCCCATGGAGCAAACCCCGAAAAAGCCTGCATGCAAAAAAGGAAAAGTGAAAAGTACGGAATTTGGACCAAAGGACAAATTAATCTTCTATGGACCAAGTGAGAAATCGAGGTTTGAGTCTAATAATTCAAAATCTATGGCTTCTGGATGCTCTGTAAGTGTCTCTCTTATGAAAAATCTGCACTTGATGTGATTGCTATCTTTTATTTTCAACGTCTTTCTTCTCTGTTCAATACTATTGAGAACTCTGTGTATGAAGAGCATGTGAGATTGTTCTATGCTAATTTTTTTGTGAATGATAAAGATGATTTGGAATCCATGGTTTTAGGCACTCGAATTGTTCTTGATTCTTATCAATTTGAGAAGATTTTTTCCGCTAAGTTTAATGGGTATGATGTTTTTGTGCAAAATTCCTGGCCAAAAGATTTTGAAGTTTCCTTATAAGAAGAAAAAGCCTTTCTGTCTGATAATCCTACCGACATTGGTCCCAAGAATCTAAAGTTTGAACACCGTGTTTTGGCCCACATGATATCCACCACTTTACTTCCTAGAACTGGGTCCCTTAGCATTTTATTTACAAGAGATATCGTTGTCCCTTACTGTCTTGTAAACAATAAATGACTTGACTGGTTTGTGTGGATTCGTAAATATATGCTTGAGAGTATCAGAGATATATCCTCTGCTGCTGCTTGTCTACCCGATGACCTACTTATCTCACACATTCTTGAAGTTATGAAGGTAGACTTGGCACCTTTTCACACCCAAGATATTACCAGTACCTATTATAAGGCAACCTTTTCTATGATACGTTACACCTTGAGTGATGTGATTGCTATCTTTGATTTTCAGTGTCTTTCCTCTATGTTCAATACTATTGGGAACTCTGTGTATGAAGAGCATATGAGAATGTTCTATGCTAATTTGTTCGTGAATGATAAATATGATTTGGAATCCATGGTTTTAGGCACTCAAATTTTTCTTGATTCTTATCAATTTGAGAAGATTTTTTCTGCTAAGTTTAATCGGTATGATATTTTTGTGCAAAATTCCTGGCCAAAAGATTTTGAAGTTTCCTCAGAAGAAGAAAAAGCCTTTCTGTCTGATAATCCTCCCGAAATTGTTCCCAAGAATCTAAAGTTTGAACACCGTATTTTAGCCCACATGATAGCCACCACTTCCTAGAACTGGGTCCCTTAGCACTTTGTCTACAAGAGATATCTCTGTTCTTTACTGTCTTGTAAACAATAAATGACTTGACTGGTTTGTGTGGGTTCGTCAATATATGCTTGAGAGTATCAGGTATATATCCTCTGCTGCTGCTTGTCTACCTTATAACCTATTTATCTCACATATTCTTGAAGTTATAAAGGTAGACTTGGCACCTTTCACACCCAAGCATATTACCAGTACTTATGATAAGAGAACCTTTTCTATGATGGATTACACCTTGAGTGATGATGGATGAATTAAGTGCGCCAAAGTTGAAAGTGTCCCAGTGCAATTTGAAGCTCTCACTGAACAAACAGAGTCTCAGTCGACTGCCTCTCAAAATCTTCAGCAGATTTAGCAATATCTAGATGGGGTAAAACTACTGCTCATTGAGATGAAAGAATAGGTGGACAAAGTCAGGGAAGTCACCAAGGAAACATGTACAGAGGTGGCCAAGCTTAGGATGAATATGGGAGCCTCACGGATACAAGGAACCAGGGCATTCAACTCCATGACAGAAAAGATGGACAAGTTGGTCAAAGATGTCGAAACCTCCTA
Organism: Nicotiana paniculata; assembly: GCA_005239505.1. Taxonomy (NCBI): domain Eukaryota; kingdom Viridiplantae; phylum Streptophyta; class Magnoliopsida; order Solanales; family Solanaceae; genus Nicotiana; species Nicotiana paniculata. Next base: position 18,828 of record MDKI01236410.1, read on the forward strand.
TGACTCCTTCTGCACCATAGTGATCAATACCCTCAAGTAATTCCTAGGGAGAAATTAAGGTGTGTTTGTGTGTATTAAAGATAATTTTTTTGCTTGCTTTTGTTTTGAAACTTATTTTTGCTTTGGTCTGTAAGAACCATCCTCTATGTCTCTGCTGAAGGCATTACTTTTTGTGCCCTAACTAGTACGCTTATTATCAGTATATTACTTCCTATGTTATACTTGGCTTGAATTTTCTTTCCTTTTTGATTGATGTCAAAGGAGGAGAACAATATGGAGAAGTAAATCATCAACTCAGGGGGAGAAGCGATGAGTACAACTCAGAAAGAGCAGGCATCTCAAGTGATGAAAGGGAAGTATACTTGTTTACTCTCTCTTTATTGTCATCATCAAAAATGGGGGTTTGTTAAATCTAAGTTTCAATGATGACAATTGTGCAAAACTAAATCCTATCTATTTTGATTGCAGGAATCAAGGCACCAATAAAAGGAAAGAAGCTATCAAAGGAGCTAATAAGGAAGGACAAGAAGTCGATGATGCTAAATCAAAGGAGACGATGATAGATCAAAGGACAAGAAGCCATAAAAAAGGAAACCAAATCAGTCTTGCCATCTCAGTCTCAATCAAAGGATATCAAGACTGTCCAACAAGGAAATGCAGCTCGAGAATATTAAGCATCTCCTCAAAGACGATATTGAGGATTGACTAGACAAATCGAAGCCTCAAATCACTCCATAAAATGAGGACATGATAAGGAAAGACATAAATGAATGTAGCCCATTTCAAGTGCAAGATTTGAGGGGCACTCCTTGGGTCAAATCTCTTAGATGATTCAGTACCTTAATCAGATCAATCTGCAACGACTCTCAAACTCTCCTATAAGAAGACTGCCTAGTTCAAGAAGAAGATTTACGCAAACTACAAACATTGTCTTCTAAGTCTCTCTAGTTCTTAACACAAGCACTATATTTTTCAGTTGACAAGTGTCATAAAAGATAGGAAGAGTTAGAAAACAAAAGAGAGTTGTGTCAATATCCAGAAATTATAGTTGCTAAACATCGTTGGTGGTGAACGAATTAAAACCATCAATGTTGTAATTATTTTGTCAAGATCTAAGAGAGCCCTTGTGACCCAAGGGAAATTGAACGTAAGTACCACACCGGTACCGAACCAGTATAAAAGTTGTTGTGTCTTGTTCTGCTTTCAATTCATTTGGTTCATCTCTATATTATATGTTTGTTGTACGAAAATAAGTCAACTAAACTCGCACTTAGTCAACCAAGTTTTAATAAACCACAATTTATCCCCCCCTCTTTTACTTTTAACTGGATAATATGAAAAGAAGATTTTGATACTCGAAGAGAAATATTAGTATGCGAAAGAAGATATTTATGTATTGAAGGAGAAACTCAAAGAAGCTGAAGAAGAAAATAATCAATTGCAGAAGAAATTGATCACATCCAATTCATACCTCAAATAATGGAATAAAAATTTATTGTTACAATAATAAAACACAACGTGAGTCGAGGTCAAACCACAAGGAGTTTAGATTGGGTGTTAAGGTTAACACTTAAGAGAGCAACTTGAAATAACTAAATTTAACTTCCAGACAAAGGTATGTATCAATTTTATTAATTAGATTACTAAGAATTGTGACTAAGATAACAAATAATTAAGAATTAAAATATTTTTGAAGTTTTAGATGTAACACCTGAAAAAATTTCAAAGTGTTATAAGACTATTAAGGAGATTGCCGTGTGTTAATTATACTAATTCGGGTATAAGTGATGCGAGACTAAATTGCATAGTTTAACATGTGATATACCTTACATTTTATGCGCA
>ML340409.1:0-67709 GCA_005239505.1 Nicotiana paniculata
AGAAAAACCAATATATATATATATATATATATATATTGGTTTTTCTTTTCTTTTAATCTTTTAGTTACATGTCTTTTGTTATGTTCTATACTTCTATACACTACACATTTATGATTTATTAATAAGTTTAAGTTCGTACACTATTAATGCATAAATGTTTTTACACAATCAGGTAACATTGATCTACAATAACAACTATTTTATATAAGACACATATGATAACATGGAAAATAGAGTAATAATATGATATAACGAGTTAAATTATAATGATAGTATAAAATTATTTATATCTTAAGTGTACCAAACCTAAATCCTTTATCGAATTCAATTTTTAGGTACTAACTTTTATTTCCACTTTCACGATTTTTATGAGGGGGTCGAGTTTGTTTCATTTCTGGATTAGAAGTCTAATTTTATGTCATTTCAAGGTAAAAAAAGAACACTTCGAACCATGCGACGAGATTGAGAATATAACAAAAGAGAAGAACGATATATGTAAGAGCCTTACCGAAATTATAATTTGGTCATGACTAAAGATAACCTATATCCATGTCCGCAGAAATAATATTCAATATCTAAGTTGTGTTTGGTACGAAGAAAAATATTTTTCTAAAAAATATTTTCATGCAAAATGAGTAGCTTTATCACTTTCTTTTTATTTGGTTGTTGAGTGAAAAAAAAATTTCAAAAAATATTTTTTAGTGTTTGGTTAGAGAGTAGAAAAAATATATTTTAGAAAAATTATTTGTTGTGCTACTCTCCTCACCCCCTTCCCCAAAGTCCCTATGTTTCCTGTGCTCTCCCCTCCTCTTCTCCCCAAATATCCAACATTTTCGTGACTCTATTTTTTTCAAAAATTTAATTACTATTCTAAATGCACACAAACTCAAAGGAACTAACGTGTTGCTTTAATTTTTTACACAAAAAATAACGTTGAAATTTGTGTTCCATAACTAGGGGATGGGGAGTGGGTTAGTGGGGATGGGAAATGGAGGGGAACGTTGGAGAAGAGTTTTGGAAATGTTTTTCCTTCCCTTGATAGGGAAAATATTTTTCTCCAATCGAAAAAAAATGAGTGCACGAGGAAAATATTTTCTAAAATATTTAAATCAACTAAACATGAAAAAATTAGAAAATATTTTCCTTCGTACCAAACACACCCTAAGTCTTGAGATATTTGTACTCTAAGGTTATATTTATGTGAACGGAATTTAGCACTTTACCGGGGAGCAAGATTTAGCATATGCACAAGGTCGAGCACTAACAAATTAAAGGAAAAAAGAAGAAAATAAAGCTGGATCTTGACTGCTTTTCCTGTAAGTGTAATGTGAAAGTCAAAAAGATAACAGCTCCAATTATTTTTTTTATATATAATATTGTTTTTAAAAACTACGTATATGTTCTACGCCCACATCATTTGAAAATACTACAACATAGATATTAATTTAGAACAGAAAATAAAGTCTTAAACATTACTACAGTTGCAAACATAAATCACTAAAAAACAATAAATTGGTACTGCGTTGACCACTGCCAGTGAATTCACCTTCTTTTCATTTTGCAGCACTGATCATGATCTGAATTCTGAAATATGGATGTCAAATAATGCAAGTATACTCCACGTAGTGAAAATTTTGGGACCTATTTGTTCCATGCTATTCACTTACTTGAGTACAACTCCACAATCCAGATAGAGATCCCAATATTCATTTGCTTTCCCCACTCCCAACTTGCACCTCCTCCTCCTTTTGTGTTAATGCTACGTAGGTGTACGTAAGTCGTGTTGGTTTGAGTTTTTAATTACCAAATCAAATCAATTATGTCGAGTTATTAAATCTAAAGATCAACTAAATCAACAAAAGTCAGATTTTATTAATCTCGGATTTTCGGGTTGTTTCGATTTTTTTTTTTCATATAATTTTCATAGCACAAAACTGTCACGACCCCAAATTCTAAGTCGGCTGTGATGGCGTCTATTATGGAACTATGCTAGCCAACAATTACATACTGACATAATATTTCATAATTTTCAAAATTATTCCGATCTTTCACAAAAAATTTCTTTCGCTTAAGCAGTTTAAAGCAACAAAATTAGTAAAACAGTTTATACACTACCTCAAAACCTGGACTCAACCGTCATGAGCATCTACGAGTAGTAAAATATAACCCTACAGTCATAATACATCAAGACTCGGAACGAGGAACTACATACAAAAACAAGAAAACAGGGAAGAGATGTTGTGGACGCTGAACAGTTACCTCGAGGATCCAATTCCGGCTCCACACGAAGGAAGAAAAATAGCGCTCGGTACCAGCACTTGTATCTGCACACAGGGGTGCAGGGAGTAATGTGAGTACGCCAACTCAGTAGTGATGAAAATAAGTCAAGTCTAAGTAGTAAGAAACACATAAGATCAAATCATCAGTTCACAATAAGCACAACCTTTTTTCCAATAGTATATATATATATGAAATCAACATGCTTTAAAAGCCAACTTCAATAAAATCCTTTGAAAAATGTGTTTCCAACAATTTCAGAAATAAAATACCCGAAGAGTTTAGTGTAAAATGAGATAAATCATAAATAGCCCCTCGGACCAAAACATGAATCATAAAATCGCTCCTCAGGCAAATCATCACTCAGAATCAATCGCTCAACATACCTCACAATCACTCAGTATCAACCCCTCAGGCAACCTCACTGTCACTCATGCCTTCTAATCACTCGTCACTCTGCACTCGGCACTCGCACTCAGTAGGTACCTGCTCTCACTGGGGATGTGTACAGACTCTGGAGGGGCTCCTTCAGCCCAAGTGCTAATATCAAGCCACCTCGTGGCATTTCATATCCTCACAATTAGGCCCTCGGCCTCACTCAGTCAGAAACTCTCAGTAAGCCCCTTGGGCTATCAGTAAAACGGGGTACTCAACCCAAAATATCATTTTTTTATAACTCAAACAGTGTAAATAAGGCTGAGTTTAAAAAGTAGTTAAGCATAATATGACTGAGTGTAAACCATAAGTCAACACAGTGAGGAAATAGTAGTAAAAGCCCCCAAGGGGTCTAAACAAGTCAGCGCAAGGCCCCAAACATGGCTTACATCCCAAATATAGCAATAGTTCTAGAACACAATTTAAAATATGCTTTAAGGTAAATACGCAAATCAATAGTTGCCGCGGAAAGGACCAAGTCCAAATCCAAAAAAAAATCAGTGCACGCCACACACTCGTCATCCGGCATAGTGAGAAAATACGAAGTCCGAAGTTTCATACCCTCAGGACGAGATTTATAGTCATTACTTACCTCAACCAAGCCTGAATACTAATCCGCGATGCTCTTGCCTCTTGAATCGGCTCTCGATTACTTCGAATCTAACCAAAACCAGATTAACATCATCAATATACGCTAAAGGAACAAGTCCCAATCGAAAACTATCAATTTTAACCAAAATTCTCGAAATTGGCCAAACCCGGCCCTCGGACCCACGTCTCGGAATTCGATAAAAATCACAAACTGGAATCCTCATTCTTTCACGAGTCTACCCATATCAAATTTACCAAAATCCGACCTCAAATGCCCATTCAAATCATCAAAAGAAGTTCCCAAAATTTTCCTCCCATTCTTCCCCAATTTTCACTTTGATTCCTCAAATTACATGATAAAAATCAAGACTAATTCATGAAATTAAACCAAAAGTGATTGAAGAACACTTACCACAAGAATCCCACTGAAAATCTCTTCCAAATTCTCCTTCTCCCAAGCTCTCTAATGGTATTTTGAGTTATGGTCTAAAAACCCTCGTTTTGAAACTTAAACCTTCTGCCCACCACTTTACTCATCGCGAACGCATCCCCTAGAACGCGTTCGCATAGAACAAATTCCCATCAACCCTTAATTTCCTCTACGCGAACGTAGCTACCAGCACGCGAACGCATAACACAACCAGCCCAAACCTTCACGAACGCACCCCAGGCCCCGCGAACGCATAGGTTAATGGGCCTGGGTCCTCAGCTGCCTCTTACTCTATGCGAACGCACTCGCTCACCTGCGTTCGTGAAGACCACTCAACTCAACTCCGCGTTTGCACCTCCAGGCTCGCGAACGCATAGAAGAAAAAATCCTCCGCTCCCCAATACCCTATGCGAATGCGAGACCCCCTCCGCGAACGCATAGGGTAAAACCTTCTGCAGAAATTACACACCAGAACAACTATGCTCCAAAGCCAAAAATCACCCCGTTAACCACCCAAAACTCCCCGAGGCCCTCAGGACCCCAACCAAACATACCAACACATCCCATAACCTCATTCAAACTTAGTCGATCCTTCGAAACACCAAAAACAACGCAAAAACACCAAATCACATCAAATTCAAGCCTATGAACTTTGAAAATTTTAAATTTCACCAAGGATGCCGAAACCATCCAAAACACATCCGATTGACCTAAAAATTTGCACACATATCCAAAATGACATTACGAACCTGCTCCAACTTCCGGAATTCCATTCCAACCCCGATAGCCTATTTTCCCCTGGCGATCGGAAATAGCCAAAAACTAACTTTTGCCAATTCAAGCCTAATTCTACACCGGACATCAAAACTTCATTACGAACACACCCCTAAGTCCCAAATCACATAATGAATCTATTCAAGCCATAAAATCTACATTTCGAGGTCGTTTACCAATAAGTCAAATCCCAATTGACTTTTCCAACTACTAAATCGATTTAAGAGACTAAGTGTCTCAGTTGTCACCACGACCACTCCGAACCCGAACCAACCGACCCAACAAAAAATAAATAGGCTAAGAAACATATGATAAAGCAGAAATAGGGGAAACGGGTCTAATCTCACGGAACGACCAGCCGGGTCGTTACATCCTCACCCTCTTAAACAAACGTTCGTCCTCGAACGGGTCTAGAAACATACCTGGGGTCTCAAATAAGTGAGGATATCTGCTCTGCATCTCCCCCTCGGTCTCCCAGGTGGCATCCTCCACCGGCTGTCCTCTCCACTGAACCTTCACTGAAGTTATATCCTTAGACCTCAGCTTTCTGACCTGACGACCCAAAATAGCCACTAGATCTACCTCATATAACATATCACCCTCGAGTTGAACCGTGTTGAAGTCCAAAACATGAGACGAGTCACCAACATACTTCCGGAGCATAGAAACATGGAACACCAGATGAATACTAGATAAGCTGGGAGGCAAGGCAAGTCTATAAGCCACCTCCCTAATCCTCTGAAGCACCTCAAATGGCTCAATGAACCGGGGACTCAGCTTTCCCCTCTTCCCGAACCTCATAACACCCTTCATGGGTGACACCTTCAGCAGTACCTTCTCCCCAACCATGAAAGACACATCTCGGACCTTTCGGTCCGCATAACTCTTCTGCCTAGGCGAAGCCGCTCCTGAATCTACTTCACCTTACCCAACGCATCCTGAACCAAGTATGTGCCCAATAGCCTAGCCTCGCCCGGCTCAAACCAACCAACCGGAGATCTACACCTACTACCATATAAAGCCTCATATGGAGCCATCTGGATACTCGACTGATAACTATTATTATATGCAAACTCCGCGAGTGGCAAAAACTGGTCCTATAAACCCTCGAAATCAATGACACACGCACGCAACATGTCCTCCAGAATCTGAATAGTACGCTCCGACTGCCCGTCGGTCTGAGGATGAAATACTGTGCTCAACTCAACCTGAGTACCTAACTCCCTCTGCACGGCCCTCCAAAACTGAGATGTGAACTGAGTACCTCTTTCGGAAATGATAGAAACTGGAACCCCATGCAATCGGACAATCTCCCTGATATAAATCTCAGCTAACCGATCTGAAGAATAAGTAGTACCAACAGGAATGAAGTGCACGGACTTGGTCAGCCGATCCACAATAACCCATATAGCATCAAACCTCCTCGAAGTCCGTGGAAGCCCAACTACAAAGTCCATGGTGATCCGCTCCCACTTCCACTCTGGAATATCTAATCTCTGAAACAATCCACCCGATCTCTGGTGCTCATACTTGACCTGCTGACAGTTGAGACATCGAGCCACGAACTCAACAATATCCCTCTTCATCCGCCTCCACCAATAATGTTATCCCAGATCCTGATACATCTTTGCGGCACCCGGATGTGTGGAATACCGCGAACTATGGGCCTCAGCTAGAATCAAATCTCGAAGTCCATCCACATTGGGCACGCAAATCCGGTCGTACATCCTCATGACCCCATAATTACCAATAACCACATCCCTGGCATCACCGCGATGGACACTGTCCTGAAGGACGAGCAAGTGTGGATCATCATACTGGCGTGCTCTAATATGATCATAAAGAGAAGACATGGAGGCTATACAAGCCAATATCCCTGGGGGATCTGATAGATCCAATCTCACCAACTGACCCGCTAAAGCCTGAAAATCAAGTGCTAAAGGTCGCTCTGCTACTGGAAGGTAGGCTAGACTCCCCAAACTCTCTGCTCTGCGACTCAGGGCATCGGCCACTACATTGGCCTTCCCCGGATGATATGGAATAGTGAGGTCATAATCCTTAAGAAGCTCCAACCATCTCCTCTGACGAAAATTCAAGTCCTTCTGCTTAAGCAGATGCTGCAAACTACGGTGATCAGTGAAAATCTCACAATGCAGTCCCTACAAATAATGACGCCAAATCTTTAAGGCGTGGACAATAGTTGCTAGCTCAAGATCGTGCACTGGATATTTCTTCTCGTGAACCTTCAAATGTCTGGACGCGTAGGCAATCACCCTACCGTACTGCATCAAAACCGCTCCAAGGCCAACTCTCGAGGCGTCATAATAAACTGTATAAGAACCTGAACCCGTAGGCAAAACCAGCACCGGAGCTGTAGTCAAAGCTGACTTGAGCTTCTGAAAGCTTTCCTCACACTCCTCAGTCCACCTGAACTGAGCACCCTTCTGGGTCAGCCTGGTCATAAGTGCTGCAATAGATGAAAATCCCTCTACAAAATGATGATAGTACCCTTCACAACCAAGGAAACTGCGAATCTCGGTAGCTGATGACGGTCTAGACCAGCACTGCACCGCCTCTATCTTCTTCGGATCAACCTGAATACCCTCACTGGACATCACGTTCCCCAAAAATGCTACTGAATCAAGACAGAACTCACACTTCGAAAATTTTGCATACAACTTCTTCTCCCTCAAGGTCTGAAGAACAACTCTCAAATGCTGCTCATGATCCTCCCGAGATCGGGAATATACCAAGATATCATCAATAAACACGATGATGAAGGAGTCAATATAAGGCCGGAACACACTGTGCATCAAGTGCATAAAGGCTGATGGGGCATTGGTCAGCCCGAATGACATAACTAGAAACTCATAATGACCATATCTAGTCCTGAAGGCAGTCTTCGGGATGTCGGGCCCCCGAATCTTCAACTGATGATAGCCAGAACGCAAGTTAACCTTGGAAAATACCTTGGCACCCTACAATTGATCAAACAAGTCATCTATACGAGGCAAGTGATACCGGTTCTTCACTGTAACCTTGTTCAGCTGCCAATAATCAATACACATACGCATAGAACCATCCTTCTTCTTCACAAACAACACCGGAGCACCCCAAGGTGACACACTAGACCGAATGAACCCCTTATCTAGGAGTTCTTGAAGTTGCTCCTTTAATTCCTTCAACTCCGCTTGTGCCATATGATAAGGTGGAATAGAGATAGGCTGAGTGCCTGGCACTAGGTCAATACTAAATTCAATGTCCCTGTCAGGTGGCATGCCTGGTAGGTCTACAGGAAACACGTCCGAAAAATCACGGACCACAGGAATCGAATCAATAGCGGGAGTCTCGCCCACTGACATCCCTCACAAAGGCCAAATATGATAAACCCCCTTTTTCAACCATACGCCGAGCCTTCAAGTAGGAATTCACCCTGATAGGCACATACTCAGAAGAACCTCTCCACCCAACCCTCGGAAATCCAGGCATAGATAAGGTCACGATCTTAGCGTGACAATCAAGAACATCATGACACGGAGATAGACAATCCATGCCAAATATCACGTCAAAATCAACATGCTAAGTAACAATAGGTCCACTCGGGTCTACAGACCCCCAATAAATATCACACATGACCGATGTACACGGTTTACAACAATAGTATCGCCGGAGTCAACATATGAACCGATGTAACTAGAGACTCATGGGGCATATCCAGAAAATGGGCAATATATGATGAAACATAGGAATATGTAGAACCAGGGTCAAATAAAGCCAAAGCATCTCGGCGACAGACTGAGACAATACCTGTGATCACTGCATCGGAGGCCATAGCGTCTAGCCTGGCTGGAAGTGCATAGATACGAGCCTGGCCTCCACCTGCACGACCTCCCCCTTTAGAGCGGCCCCTAGCGGTCTGGCCCCCACCCCTAGCTGCCTGGGCAGGTGGTGAGGTAACTGGAGCCGAAGTCAAGGGCTGGCTTCTCTGCTGAGAAGAACCACCAAAACAACGGGGACACTGCCTCCACATGTGCCCAAACTCTCCGCACTCAAAACAACTCACTGGAGCTGGAGACGGGACTGATAGAAACCCCTAGCACCAGAATGGCCACTAGAAGAATCATGCATAGAGGAACTCTGAACTGGTAGTGCTTGAGCTGCACTCTGGGCTGGAAGGGCACCGAATGAAGAACTGCGGGGATCATGCCCCGAAGATGCACCACTATAGGCTGGGCGGACTGATTTAGGAGGCCTGAATGAACGGTCTCTACCATGCTGAAACTGCCCTTGGAAGGAGCACCACTAGAACCACCCGATCCATGAGGCCTCTTGGCCTCCCTCTCCTGGCGGCGAACTGACTCAATATCTCGAGCAATATCAACAACCTGCTCGAAGGTAGCACCTGATACCCTCTCCTGGGTCACAAAAAGGCGGAGCTGATAAGTGAGGCCATCCACGAACCTCCTAATCCTCTCCCTATCGGTAGGAACCAACTCGGTGGCGTGACGAGACAACTCTGAAAACTGCATCTCGTACTGCGTCACTAATAGCTCCCCCTGACGCAGCTGCTTAAAATGCCTACGCTGCTCCTCCCTATGAGGCTGGGGTACATACTTCTCCAAGAAGATGGTGGAGAACTACTGCCAGGTGAGGGGTGCTGAACCAACAGGCCTATGCCTCTCGAAGGACTCTCACCAAGTAAAAGCAGCCCCAGAAAACTGAAAAGTAGCAAACGAGACCCTACTGGTCTCCAGAATCCCACCAGTACGAAGCATCATCTGACACTTATCCAGAAAACTCTAGGCATCCTCGCCCTCAGCACCACTGAATGTCGGAGGCTGAAGTCTACTAAATCTCTTGAGTCTACGATGCTCATCATCTGGCATAGCGGAACCACGAAGTCTTGAACTGGGGCAACCGGCTGGGCTGGAACTGCCCCCGGTGTCTGAAGGCCCTAAGTAAACTGCTCAGGTGTCCGGGAAGCTGGAGTCTGACTGCCTCCCCCGGCCTGAGAAGTAGCAACAGTAAAAGACGCAGCAACTGCCTGAGCAAGGGTGGTACCTACAGTCAAAATCTGAGCCACGGTTTCCTGAAGACCCGAAATAACAATAGGCACCGCCAGTGCCTGAGCCTGTCCCGTTGGAGCATCTACGGCGGGGACCTGATCCTGAATGGTAGGTGGACCCTATGGTACTGCCCCGATTGCTGCACAGGCTGGTCCCCTACCTCTACCACGACCTCGACTGCGGGCTCGACCTCTCGCTGGTCTAGCTGGTGGCTGGTCACCCTGATCAAAAGCGCGAGTACTCACCATCTGTGAGAGAATGAAACAACAGAAGTTTAGATTTCCATAATAAACAAAATGGCACGACAGAATTCAAGAAAAATTAGATTTTTCCTAAGGGTTCTGCAGCCTCTCGAAGATAAGTATAGACGTCTCCGTACCGATCATCAAGACTCTACTAAACCTGCTCATGACCGTTGTCCTATGTAACCTAGGCTCTGATACCAACTTGTCACGACCCCAAATCCTAAGTCGGGCGTGATGGCGCCTATCATGGAACTAGGCTAGCCAACAATTACATACTGACATAATATTTCATAACTTTCAAAACTATTCCGATCTTTCACAAAAAATTTCTTTCGCTTAAGAAGTTTAAAGCAACAAAATGAGTAAAACAGTTTATACACTACCCCAAAACCTGGAATCAACCGTCATGAGCATCTACAAGTAGTAAAAAATAACCCTATAGTCATAATACATCAAGACTCGGAACGAGGAACTAAATACAAAAACAAGAAAATGGGGAAGAGATGTTGTGGACGCTGAACAGCTACCTCGAGGACCCAATTCCGGCTCCATACGAAGGAAGAAAACTAGTGCCCGGTACCAGCACCTGTATCTGCACACAGGGGTGCAGGGAGTAATGTGAGTACGCCAACTCAGTAGTGATGAAAATAAGTCAAGTCTAAGTAGTAAGAAACATATAAGATCAAATCATCAGTTCACAATAAGCACAATCTTTCTTTCCAACAGTATATATATATATATGAAATCAACATGCTTTAAAAGCCAACTTAGGTAAAATCCTTTGAAAAATGTGTTTTCGAACAATTTCAGAAATAAAATACACAAAGAGTTTAGTGTAAAATTAGATAAATCATAAATAGCCCCTCAGACCAAAACATGAATCATAAAATCGCTCCTCAGGCAAATCATCACTCAGAATCAGTTGCTCAACATACCTCACAATCACTCAGTATCAACCCCTCGGGCAACCTCATTGTCACTCATGCCTTCTAATCACTCGTCATTCTGCACTCGGCACTCTCACTCAGTAGGTACCTGCGCTCACTAGGGGTGTGTACAGACTCTGGAGGGGCTCCTTCAGCCCAAGTGCTAATATCAAGCCACCTCGTGGCATCTCATATCCTCACAATCAGGCCCTCGGCCTCACTCAGTCAGAAACTCTCAGTAAGCCCCTCGGCCTATCAGTAAAATGGGGTACTCGCCCAAAACATCATTTTTTATAACTCAAATACTGTAAATAAGGGTGAGTTTCAAAAACAGTTAAGCATAATATGACTGAGTGTAAATCATAACTGAACACAGTGAGGAAATAGTAGTAAAAGACCCCAAGGGGTCTAAACAAGTCGGCGCAAGGCCCCGCTCAACTCAACTCACTGCGTTCGCACCTCCAGGCTCGCGAACGCATAGAAGAAAAAATCCTCCGCACCCCAATTCCCCTATGCGAATGTGATGCCCCCTCCGCGAACACATAGGGTAAAACTTTCTGCAGAAATTACACACCAGAACAACTATGCTCCAAAGCCAAAAATCACCCCGTTAACCACCTGAAACTCCCTGAGGCCCTCGGGACCCCAACCAAACATACCAACACATCCCATAACCTCATTCAAACTTAGTCGAGCCTTCGAAACACCAAAAATAATGCAAAAACACCAAAATCACATCAAATTCAAGCCTATGAACTTTGAAATTTCCAAATTTCACCAAGGATGCCGAAACCATCCAAAACACATCCGATTGACCTGAAAATTTGCACACATATCTAAAATGACATTACAAACCTGATCCAACTTTCGAAATTCTATTCCGACCCCGATAGCTTATTTTTCCCTGCCGACCGGAAATCGCCAAACACTAACTTTCACTAATTCAAGCCTAATTCTACACCAGACATCAAAACTTCATTCTGAACACACTCCTAAGTCTCAAATCACCTAACAAAGCTATCCGAGCCATAAAATCTACATTCGGAGGTCGTTTACCAACAAGTCAACTCCCAGTTGATTTTTCCAACTATTAAGCCAATTTAAGAGACTAAGTGTCTCTGTTCTCACCACGACCACTCCGAACCCGAACCAACCGACCCAACACAAAATAAATAGGCTAAGAAACATATGATAAAGCAGAAACAGGGGAAACGGGGCTAATCTCACGGAACGATCGGCCGGGTCGTTACATCCTTCCCCTCTTAAACAAATGTTCGTCCTCGAAAGGGTCTAGAAACATACCTGGGGTCTCAAATAAGTGAGGATATCTGCTCCGCATCTCCCGCTCGGTCTCCCACGTGGCATCCTCCACCAGTTGTCCTCTCCACTGAACCTTCACTGAAGCTATATCCTTAGACCTCAGCTTTCTGACCTGACGACCCAAAATAGCCACTGGCTCTACCTCATATGACATATCACTCTCGAGCTGAACCGTGCTGAAGTCCAAAACATGAGACGCATCACCAACATACTTCCGGAGCATCGAAACATGGAACACCGGATGATTACTCGATAAGATGGGAGGCAAGGGAAGTCTATAAGCCACCTCCCAATCCTCTGAAGCACCTCAAATGACCCAATGAACCGGGGACTCAGCTTTCCCCTCTTCCCGAACCTCATAACACCCTTTATGGGTGACACCTTCAACAATACCTTCTTCCCAACCATGAAAGACATATCTCGGACCTTTCGGTCTGCATAACTCTTCTGCCTAGACTGCGCCGTGCGAAGCCACTCCTGAATCAACTTCACCTTACCCAACACATCCTGAACGAAGTCTGTGCCCAATAGCCTAGCCTCGCCGGCTCAAACCAACCAATCGGAGATCTACACCTCCCACCATATAAAGCCTCATACGGAGAAATCTGGATACTCGACTGATAACTATTATTATATGCAAACTCCGCGAGTGGCAAACTGTTCCCATGAACCCCCGAAATCAATGACACACGCACGCAACGTGTCCTCCAGAATCTGAATAGTACGCTCCGACTGCCCGTCGGTCTGAGGATGAAACATTGTGCTCAACTCAACCTGAGTACCTAACTCCCTCTGCACAACCAGCCCAAACCTATGCGAATGCACCCCAGGCCCCGCGAACGCATAGGCTAATGGGCCTGGGGTCCTCAGCTGCCTCTTACTCTATGCGAACGCACTCGCTCACTCGCGTTCGCAAAGACCACTCAACTCAACTCATTGCGTTCGCACCTCCAAGCTCGCGAACGAATAGAAGAAAAAATCCTCCGCTCCCCAATTCCCCTATGCGAACACGATACCCCCTCCGCGAACGCATAGGGTAAAACCTTCTGCAGAAATTACACACCAGAACAACTATGCTCCAAAGCAAAAAATCACTCTGTTAACCACCCGAAACTCACTCGAAGCCTTCGGGACCCTAACCAAACATACCAACACATCCCATAACCTCATCCAAACTTAGTCGAGCCTTCAAAACACCCAAAAATAATGCAAAAACACCAAAATCACATCAAATTCAAGCCTATGAACTTTGAAATTTCTAAATTTCACCAAGGATGCCGAAACCATCCAAAACACATCCGATTGACTTGAAAATTTGCACACATATCCAAAATGAAATTACAAACCTGCTCCAACTTCCGAAATTCCATTCCGACCCCGATAGACTATTTTCCCATGCCGATCGGAAATCGCCAAAAATTAACTTTCGCCAATTCAAGCCTAATTCTACACCGGACATCAAAACTTTATTCCGAACGCACTCCTAAGTCCCAAATCACTAACGAAGATCCATAAAATCTACATTCTGAGGTTGTTTAGCGAAAAGTCAACCCCCAGTTGACTTTTCCAACTATTAAGCCAATTTAAGAGACTAAGTGTCTCAGTTCTCACCACGACCACTCCGAACCCGAACCAACCGACCCAACACAACATAAATAGACTTTGCAACATATGATAAAGCAGAAACAGGAGAAACGAGGCTAGTCTTACGGAACGACCGGCCGAGTCGTTACAAAAACGTAGAATATGTGCTCCAAATATATTTTTAATCCTATTAAGACATAACAATATGTGATGTTTCCAAGAAATTAACATAAAATATGAGATGAGTCATGACATTGTACGAAAAATCAATAATAAAGATAATAAAATCGTATAAAACAAATATTATTAATAAGCCATAATGAAAATAAATATAATCTTAAATTACTAAGTTGCTAAAATAAGTATGACTAATAACTACTATTATTTACATGACTAACACTAAAAAAAATTGCATTTTATCTGAACCATGGAAAAACTAAATAAATAGATATGTCATTCCTAGCAATTGAATTGAATGACTTTTGTTAACATTAATATTGATTTGATTTTGGTTTGTGATTTATTTGAGTTATTAACATTTATGGACTATAAAACTTATTGGAGCATTCAAAAATTATAAGTCCAAGTTTGAAATGATACATTAAAAGATAAAGTTATGAAAAAGTTTAAGAAGTATTGATAAACTAGACTAGAATAAATATTTCTATGTATTAAATATATTTAAAACTTCCATAAATATAATGTCGGGTAGGTTTGATTTCGGTTTGACTTTTTTAGTTAAACCAAACCAAACCAATAATGGTCGAATTTTTTTTTCAACACCAAAGCAAATCAAACCAAATCATAATCGAATTTTTTTTCTCAATTGGACTCGAATTATCGATTTGATATATTTCTTTGTACACCCTAACGCTACCCATAAAACATGACTTATCTTTTTCTTTGTAAGAGGAATTACGTACTATATATTACAAGTATCTTCAATAGATCCGTCACCTTTAGCTGAAAAAAATTAAAACGACATTAATAAAATATTAGGCAAGAAAGTATAAATAGAGAATTAGTAAATAGTAGCATGCGTTTCCTAAAAATAGAGTTTTTTCTTAACGTCGCCTACCATTTATTTACTACAAAAATCTTACCCCAACTAGCGTATACCCAAACTTTAATTAATTTGCTCTGGGAGCCAACATTAAATAATCAAATTACGTTATTTTATATGTTACGGTTGAACACTCACTTTACTTATTACTAGTAATCGTATCCGCGCGATGCACGAATAATATTAAAAAGTATTAGTTAAATTAAACTGTGATCGGGCTTGTTTGAACATATTAAATCGTATTGCTTTAATAAATTTCAATTTCATTCTTATTTTTCAATATGATATACCCAATAATAAAATCTATATTAAATTAAAAGGACTAATATAATGGTTGAATAACTTTTTTGTTCTATATTTTTCTTTATTCTACAATGTTTAGTATTTTTACATTGTTAATAGAATTTCTATTAGAATATTACTTTGTTTAATATTTTTGTATGCTCGCTTCCTTTTTATTATATAAGAGAAGATATATATTTTATTAATCTTAAAATATTTTTATTTTAAATTTTATTCCGTTATTATTAATAATACTATCTGAATTTTGATGAATAAAATCTCTATTAAATTAAAATCTCTATTAAATTTTAGTTGTAGCAGTTAGACAGGAAATAATAGGTAAATACAATTCAGAAACGAAAAATAGCAATTAGCATATATATACAATTAGACAAGCAATAATAGGTAAATACAATTCAGAAACGAAAAACTGCGAGCAATAGATATACTTATAAGAGCAAGAGGTTCTTATATGATTTCCGAACAATCAAAGCGTCTCAATCATACATAACTAAATATTAAATAAGTAATTTTGGAGACTTATAATATTATCTTAATTTTAATGAATAAAATCTATATTAAGTAATGAGACTTAAAGGCCATTTGGATTAGCTGATTGTAAATAGTTGATAAACTTGAAGTGCTTAAAAGTATTTTTAAGTGCTAAAACTAATTTTTTAAACAAGCATTTACCGTTTGGATAGACGTGCTGAAACTGATAATAAGCTGATGATGTGTTTGGTGGAAAAAAGCTGATAAGTAATCTTTTATTAAAATGACCAAAATATCCTTAAAAACTTTACAAAAGATTATAAATTAAAAAAAATTTGTACATAAAAAGATGAACAATGAATATGGAATGAAAAAAAAGTTAGAAAATTTATTTTGGGAAAATATTTGTGAATTAGAAATATTATTAAGGATAAACTAGTAAAAGCCTTAGTCAAACTAAAAGTGCTTATAAGCGAAAAAGTCATAAGTTGGGGGTGACCAACTTATGACTAATTTTAGCTTATAAGCACTTTGAGTATTTACCAAATGCGTAGATAAGCCAAAAAATACTTATAAGCCAGTTTGTCCAGCTTATAAGCTTAGCCAACACCCCCTTATATAGACGTCGAATAACTTTTTTGTTTTGTATTTTTCTTTATTATATTGTCTAATATTTAGTATTATTGCATTGTTAATAGATACTTTTATTAGCATAGTACTTTATTTAAATTTTGTATGCTACTTTCTATTTATAATATAATAGAAGATATATTTTTTTAATTTTATATTTTATTATTATTTTCAATAATAGTTTATGAATAAATAGACTTTTTATTTTGAAAAAGAAATACAAAAAATTATTAAAAAATAAAGAAATTTTGAATTGGCATTTTTTTATTTTTTGTAATTTAGTTTTTTATTTTAAAATAAGCTAAAAACTCCAACTTGAAACTACTCTCCAATTTGAATGGACATTTTCTTTTAAAATTTCGTGTTTTATTATAAGATATTTTATTTTTTTATTTTATAGATATTTAAATTTAAAAATAATAATCAATAACTAATTTTAACTAAATAATTAATTATTAATTACTTATTCCATGTGAATTTTTTCTAGAGTGCCACTTGGCTTAAGTACAGGATTTTTCCTCTCCTTTTAATAATATATAGAATAATTAATTATTAATTACTTATTCCATGTGAATTTTTTCTAGAGTGCCACTTGGCTTAAGTACAGGATTTTTCCTCTCCTTTTAATAATATATAGAATAATTAATTATTAATTACTTATTCCATGTGAATTTTTTCTAGAGTGCCACTTGGCTTAAGTACAGGATTTTTCCTCTCCTTTTAATAATATATAGAATAATTAATTATTAATTACTTATTCCATGTGAATTTTTTCTAGAGTGCCACTTGGCTTAAGTATATGATTTTTTCCTCTCCTTTTAATAATATATAGATATAGATTTTTGTTTGATTGATTATAATTATATTTAGACTCTACAGTGTGTTGCTCTGTCTGGAATTTGTTAGCTATTACTACCACTATTTTAGAAATATATAATACGTTATACCACTTCCTGTTTTGATTTAATATATAACATTTTGTGAAAAGTTAGAAAATTGAGTGATCAAAATTTATGTAAAAAAAAAAAGAAACAGCTGTAGTTCATTTATCGGACTATTCGGTGTACCAAATATCCCGCATTCTCATAGGATTTGAGAATGGGCCGTATTCCTAGATTGTGGTGTATACAAAACTACTCTAATACAATTATTACTTGTTGTTTCCATTGCTCTAAATCATAACCTATGGGTTACGCGAAAATAATTTTATCATTGCCTCAAGACTTATTTATTTATTTATTTATTTCAGTTTGGTTATTGGTAATATGTTACTATTATTTTGCTTCCTTAAAGAGAGAGAGGGGGATCATAACTGTATTGCACAATCTATGTCAGAGAAAATGACATGTCTGGAATGGTGACTTGACGAAGTTCAATGCTTTCAGACAGTGTAAAAGAAGACCATGATGTCTGTGGTCATGATTCCACTATGTCAAAATATGGAGGCTCTACACTACACTACTTTGTTTAAAGGTACACAACTCATTTAAAATTTGCGTAACATACAAGGTAATTATGTGATCATTTACATTGTCTTTTTCACTTTGTAAAATATTCTTCAGCTGCCATACGCGATTAAAAGTCAACTATCCTTGGTTGTGGCTAGCGGTGTTCATAGAAATCTAAAAAATCGAACTAAATCGAATCAAATCGACCAAAAAAATTAATACTTTTAGGTTTGGTTCGGTTTTGGTTTTGAATTTTAAAAATTAATCAAATTTGGTTTGGTTTTGATTTTAATAAAAAAATAACTGAAAAAAGCGAGCCAAATCGATTATAGAAGTAACTATTTAAATTTATTATTACACTTATATATATGTACATTTTTATATAAAATTTCTAAAATGTTATGGTACAGATTAGTCGTTTGTATTTTAAGTTTAGTTCTTTTCTATTACAATAATCTAATTATTTGCTTTTACATTCTAGTTTGATTGGTAACTTGCTTTTACTAAGTACAAGAATTATTTCATGTTAAAAACAATCGATTTTTAATTGAGTACTTAAATTATTCATCACTATTTGATTCAATTATCATCAATATATCATAGTAAATGATAGATTTCTCAAAGAACAATTGGTTTGATAGGGTTACGTTGAAAATGTAGTCGACGGAATATGTGTTTGGTAGTGTATGTCTCATATTTAAGAAAAAAACCCGATAAATAACCGAAAAATCGATAAAAACAGACAAACCGAATCACTAAAAAACCGACTTAATTGGTTTGATTTGGTTCCAACATTTTAAAAATCGACTTATTTGGTTTGATTTTCTTTTAGGGAGAAATCGATTCAAATCGAATCATGAATACCCCTAATTGTAACGGCTAGTATACATTTTAGCCAAAAGAAATTAAATTATGATTCCTTTTTTCCACCTTATAAGGCTTTTGGACAGACATCAAGGGTTTTGTATCTCTCTAGACTATGAAATCAAATCTTATAACGGCTTGTATCAGGTGACATGCAGAAGCGGAAGCGGAAGGATCATTGTCGAAAAAAAAAAAAGAAGGTAAGTAATTCAAGTTCCAAAGAACTAAAATTAGTTATAAAGGAAACGGAAACTATTTTCTTAAACTTCTCACGTAGTTAACAGGGACTTTTGTATCTGTACTTATTTTTTGTATCACATTTTAATTTATACTTGCTTTGTAAAAGAAATTATATCTGTACCCGTTTTTACGCATAACTTCAGCATGCGGGGCTTAAGTAACAAAGGCAATCACGCAAAACTTCAGCATTCTAGTAGACGGGTATGAAGTAGCTTGCGAATTTCAGCTCTAGTAAATGAGGAACTTCAGCTCTAGAGCTGAAGTTTTTGTCTTTGTAAATGGGGAACTTCAGCATACGGGGCTGAAGTTCCCCCAGTTACACTGGGGAACTTCAGCTCTAGAGCTGAAGTTTTTGTCTTTGTAAATGGGGAACTTCAGCATACGGGGCTGAAGTTCCCCAGTTATAAAGACAAAAACTTCAGCATACGGAGCTGAAGTTCCCCAGTCTAGAGCTGAAGTTTTTATTTTTGTAAATGGGGAACTTCAACATACGGGGCTGCAGTTCCCCAGTTATAAAGACAAAAACTTCAGCATACGGGCTGAAGTTCCCCCAGTTACACTGGGGAACTTCAGCTCTAGAGCTGAAGTTTTTGTTTTTGTAAATGGGGAACTTCAGCATACATGGCTGAAGTTCCCCGGTTATAAAGACAAAAACTTCAGCATATGGGCAGTTACACTGGGGAACTTCAGCTCTAGAGCTGAAGTTTTGTCTTTTGTAAATGGGGAACTTCAGCATACGGGGCTGAAGTTCCCAAGTTATAAAGACAACAACTTCAGCATACAGGGCTGAAGTTCCCCAGTTTACAAAGACAAAACTTCAGCTCTAGAGAAGTTTTGTCTTTGTAACTAGGGAACTTCAGCCCTGTATGCTGAAATTGTTGTCTTTATAACTTGGGTTTGTAACTGGGAAACTTTGTCTTTGTAACTGGGGAACTTCAGCCCCGTATGCTGAAATTTTGTCTTTATAACTGGCGAACTTCAGCTTAACTGGCGAATTTCAGCTCAGCGAGGGAAATGGGAGTTGAAGTTATTAAAAAGTGGGTATAAGTTAAAAGTTTTTTAAAAGCGGGTATAGATTAAATGTGGACGACTAAATAGAGTGTTCCGTTTAATTTTTACTAATTAACAGGAGAATAAAGTATTAAAATCAAACGGTTAAAGACTATTTGGATACGAACTCATACACAAATGTTTTAGAAGTCCTTTTTTGATTCTTACTCTTTGGAAGGGAGAAGCTGAGTTGGGCTTGAATATAGACTATCATCTTTTGTCTATTTGGGCTTGTGAAAATTTAGACCTACCCGGATGTTAATAGTTGCCTAGCCTAGTTGGGCTAATTAGTCGATTTGCACCTGCTGTTCATTGGCCCATTTCTCTTTCCTAATTCGTAAAAATAGCACGGGCTAGCCTGTTTTCGGACTAGTTATTTAAAAATAGCTTGCGTTTGCAAGGTCATTAAAAAATAATCACTATTTTGCTGCAACACGAAAAGTTCCAGCATAATATATTGGAGATTGGAGCACCTGCGTATGAACTTCCAGCATAACCGGTATATTATACTGGAACTCCAGTATATTGAACTCCAGCATAGTATACTGGAACACCAACATAATATACTAGAACTCCAGCATAATATACTGGAGTATTTTCCGGATTTTGAACAGTATTTTCCTTCAGATTTATCTTTACATGAAAAGTGGCTAAATTTCCATTACTTTTGATATGACCATTTGTAAATCTGACTATTTTTGAATTCACTATTTCGAATTCAATTTGGGTATTTAGTTCACCAGTCACCATTGTTTATAAGTTTATCTGAACTATTTAGGGGTCGTTTGGTCTGAATATGACTTATGCCGGAATAAGTTATGCTGAGATTAGTTATGTTGAGATTATTTTTTATCCACTGTTGGTATGTTGTATTAAATATGACAGTTGTATAATTTGTAAAAAGAATGTATACGTTATATCGGTGCTAATTACCCCATCCTCTATAAAGTATAAGTTATCCCGGTATTAATTTTAATTCTGAGATAACTTATACCTAATTTGCTAATCAGACAAAATATTAATGTGATATTAAATTTTTATACCAGAACTATACCTTCTTGTACGACTCCTCAGTAGCTTGATAGAATGATAGTTTTTTAGTTTTATTTATCTAGATCTTTTCAGAAAAAGTCATTGACATGATTTAGAACTTATTATCAGTAGGTCGTTTTTAGTTTTGGTATCTTGGTCAAGGCTCTACATCAACTGACAAACACTATTTCAGTATTTGAACTTCAAGTGCAATATTAAGATGCTGATCTGATCTGACGATGTATTTTGATGAAATACTAGTTTTCATTAACATATTATGACTTCTGCGAAATTCTTCTTAAGTAAAGTTCATGTTTAAATACAACTTCAATTGCCATAAACTTTTTCTCGATTTCAACTTTAGAATTCTTTTCTTAACTTCAACTCGTATATGTCCAAACATTTACGAAACATCGTAAAACATCTCCACCCTTCTTTTTTAAAATTTCTTATTAAAGAATACCAATGGAGAAATTCATCGTTTATCCGTAAAATGGTACAGTTGAATTTGTAACATTGTTTATATACACGTAAATTAATTTGATCAAAAAATATAAAGTAACAAAAAACATAAATGAATAAATTAAATAATCTTGAAGAAAACACAAGTCTGATTGTGTAATAAGCTTTTCCAGAAGCAAGAACAAGAACAAAGTATAGATAAGAAAGAATATTACAATAAGTGCAAGTGTAGCCTTTTTTACGTACAAATGTTCATACTTACCATGAATTCAAATTCCTATGTTTATAACTAAAATCAGGGATGCAAAATCCTAAAACCAAGCTCTTATTTAATATGAGTAAAGTTCTCTCTTGATGGCCGCATAACAATTAAGTATAAATGCACAAATTCTTTGTAGCGGCCGCTCCTTGAATGCTGCCTTCTCCAAATGATATCTTATTTTCAAACTTTCATCATGTGTACGGGTAAATCGGGAGTAATGTCTACCCCGATTTTCTGATAAGAGAATGAAGGGGGAGCATGGATCCGCGAGATTATAATCAAGGCCAGAAACTCTTCATATCGAGGCCCAGGAAGAATGAACGATGTATCCGACATCGGAGATAGTAAAGCAACGCACCCCGGACCGAGTATATCTCCTAAATCCCGGGTGACATGGTGGACAATTATGCACGATGGATAGGGGGACACAATATTAGCCCTCAACCGGATAACACAGCGCGAATCTCATTCATTATCGATTATGGATCAACAATTACCGAAAAAAGAAGGTTTTTACCTTTTTAGACTTATACTAGGACTAAAATTCTCCTACTATATAAACGGAAAGTTTTTCATTAGTCTAGTACATTGTAACATGCAATTCAAAGCAATAAGAAAATTTACTTTTGTCTTCTAGCCACAATTCATGCAGTATCTGTTTGTTCTTTTCTTTACTCTCGATCGAGCTTACACCGAGGGTCCGATCGAGGACGAATTCCACTGATCAATCTAAGATCAGGCTTGGTCATCGCATTGCAATTGGTTTGATCATTTATTCTCTCTTTAATTCATCTATCTGTTATTCTTAATTATTTATATTGAATGAAACCATGTATCCTTTAAACCGCGCACATATTTAATTGTTACTCATGGCCACATTTTTCGGTTGCTGCTTGCTCCTCTTTGTTGATGGTCGACTCGTGAGAAATAAACTCATGGTCGTCATCCTCGAGGTAATCCCTAAGTCAGTAGAGGGAATCAGGGTCCGGTACCCTGGCCTTCATGCTATTTTTGTTGCTTTTCAGGACCCGGATGACCACATTCTTCTACTTCACCTCGGCATCCGGGGGAGCCCGAGGACTTCCTCTTCTTCTTCGTTTTCTCCTCCTTTGCTGCAGCCCTGATAAATGAGGATTTTGACTGCTTATTAGCACCTTTTTTCTTTGTTTTAGTATGAAAGTATTGATTTACGTCCCCAAAACTAATGAAATTGCGAAAATTGTAGGAATGTTGGAAGTTTGGTCTCCCATGATGAAATCCGACTCAAAAAAGTGTTCCGAAGCACAAGGCATTAAAGGGGCGCAAAGGCAAAGAAGTGAGGTTCACAGAAGAAATTGTGAACCGCAGAATTTCATCTGCAACCGCAAACCAAGCAACAGAACCGACAAAGATTTTTAGCAATGTGCGGCCACAAGACTGGGCTTTCATTGACAAAAGTTCAATGCTCAGAGAATATGCAAAAAGAGCAAGTCCTGACGCCTTGTTGAAGTGCGGATCGCACAAGAATTGTGCGGCTGCAAGACCCACTCTCCTTCCAGCTGAAGAAATCTGCGGACCACACATGGAACTGTGCGGCCGCAGAATCTCCCGAGGGGTACTTTTGTCAGCGAATTCTGGCCCAATATAAATAGACGAGTTTCACAATTTTAGGTCAAGTTTCGAAGTAGAAAGGTACTATAGCCGTTACCGTTTGCCATTTTAGGAAATTTTTGATCATTTTAGTGTTCAAATATTATATTTATTCAATTTAATTTTTGATTATGGATTTTGTTTGCATTTCTTCTTTATTTTCTTCAATACCTTGTATGAGTAGCAAGATTTTTACTAAGGTTGTGACCAAACCCTAGTGTATAAACCATATGAGTATTTAATTTAATGCTTCTTTATGATTGGGTGTTGATTATTTAGCCTAGTTCATGCTTCAATATCAGAACTAATGGTTGCAAAGATTGATTCATGCCTTTTGGCTTAGTCTCTACTTGAGAAAGATGGACCTAGTTTAGGATAACTTGGCTAACAAGCAATTTGGTTAATTGAGAGTTCGATTAGCTTAATTAAAGGGTTCAAACTAGAGATAGTAAGAACCCGACTTGAGCACATATCAACTATTTTGTTTGGTACCCATTTGATATTCAGAAAGCCAAATTGGGAAAAATCACTCTTAACCGAGAGGTATTGAGTGGGTAACGTAAAGTTGAGATCTATGATACACTCCAATTAACAAAACAAGTATTAACGTATTTAACCTATTAGGCGAACACTTAGGTCATGGTTACATCCCTACGCTTTTAAACTATTTGAAAAAACACCAAAAACAATTGTTCATTTCTAGTTTATTTTCCTTATCTCACAATTGTTAGAGCAATAGTAGAAGTAGAAATCACAACTCATTGTGGAAGTGCAAATTTAGTTAGTCCATTCGCTTTCTTCAAGTATATACTCCTAACACCCCTTATAACTCCTTGTGAATTCGGTCCCGACTCATAGTTGAGTAATTTATATTGCATACGACCGTATCATATCTCTTATTGAGGTGTGTTGTGGACGTCATCAAGCCCCGGGCTATCTCGAAGCGGAGGATTCGACGAGCGACGACGGATCCTCATCCTCATCCAATGGCCCGGGATCAGTGGTCTTTGGAAAACCTGTGAGAAAGATGAAGACTTAGCTAAATACAAGTGGAGTGTGTGAGTGTAATTATTCGGGAGAAATCCTCACCATGGGAACAAGTATCCCACTTGCCCTTCGAGAGCTTGCGCTATGCGCTCGAAGTAGGACATTTGTTTGGAGATTCCCTTGATCCACTCCTTGAAGCAGAGGACTTCATTAGGAACTTGGGCGACCGATGCACAATTGTATACAAGGAAATTAGACAAAGAATAAAAGGCGTTCCAAATGCTCAAGAACAAAAATGCTTATGGGATGCATTCCACTTTTCGGGGAACAATTAAAGTTCGGGGGGAATGAGGTCTTTGGTTTTCACCCGAACGAACCTCCCTTGCCAACCTCGATCTTGATCCTCATCGATGCTCGAGAACTGGGCTTTACTTGCTTGACGAACGAGCTTGATCAACCCCTCTTGGAAAATTCGGGGACTGCAGAGACGAAGCAGATGGTTGAGGGTTAATCAAGGTGCTTCAGTGTTGTTTACGTAATGACGGAGGAGGATTGCGATCCTCCAAAAGGACGAGTGAATCTGCCCAAGGGAGACCTCGTACCTTTTGCAGGAGTCGAGGATTATGGGGTCCACCGGAGCGAGCATGAAAGGGTAAGTGTAAACACTTAGGTACCTCTCCACGTGAGCAGTGATGTCTTTGTTGGGCCCGGGACGACCACCTCCTTGCCCTCCCAGTTACAGTCTACTCGAATTGTGGAGCGTGTGTCCTTAGTAAGAGAGCATACATATCCATGCTTCCTTGCCTCATTCCTGTTGACTGGAGGTTTTCTCGACGTTGAAGTCGTTCTCAATGGAATAGCCCTCGGGGACAAAACTCTTCATGGGAAGTTCCTGAGCCACCTCGGTATCTATGGCCGGGTTGGAAGATGAAAGGGCGATTTGCTGAGGCACAGATTTGGAAGTTTTTGCCATCGGATTCTCGAAAATATGAAGGTTTGAAGAAAATATATGAAAATTTGAAGATAGATGAATATTTGAAGGTCTGGGTTGAAGGTTCAAAGAGAAAGTATGAAGATTTGAGGATGAAGATATGAAAATCTAAGGAGAAATGTATGAATATCTGAAGAGGTTAAAGGTAAGTGAATAATTCAAAGGTAAATCAAAGAGCTTTGGAATCGGAAAGTGGAGAAGTGAAAAAGGGGTCGGAATTTTTTATACAGGTGGGACAATCAATGCGTGATGTTTCTGATGTTTTATACTTCAATACTACACAAGAGGGGGGGGGGGGTGATTTGTGTGGTGTCCAATTTTTTGCGTGCACAAATTATAGAAGGACCTGTTTCTTCTATGTGTTCCTAATGCGGAATAATGAGTACAAAAATTTAAGAACACAAGGATTTTTACGTGGAGAACACCTGGCTCAAACGGTGAAAAAAATCACAACCTACTTCTCAGTAGGATTTTCCCAAAACTCTTCACTAAATCATTGAGCCAAAAACTGCATTTACAAAAATTCTTTTGTAAACCTAGGACTAACTCTAATCCCTTGTAGGAAACAACCTCTAACTGTTTGCGAAAACTTCAAGCTAACTCTAACTTGAATACACTGAGTACCTATTATAAATGCTTCTAATTAAAGCTGAAAGGTACAACATAAAACCTCCTACTACAATTGAACTAGAATAAAAGACAGACACATGGAACTGGTTCTTCTATCTGGTTAGAGTAGCTTCAGGTTTGCACCCTTAAATCTCACACGAACTGCTTACAAAATGCTTGCTATTTTTTTCTCAATTCACGTTTAACTTCTGCTTTTGTGCGTACCTGTACACTAAGAACATCCTGCAATATATAAGGTTAGTAGATAAAGAATTAACAAGAGTTCTAATGCTACTCTTCCTTGGTGGAAGAGTTCTAGTTAATCTCAACTCCTAAATCCCTCCTTATCTTGGATAATGTTCTCTTTTAGTAAGGAGTCCTTCTCCTTATCATTTATGAAATCTTTTCAATCAGTAGATATCTATTTTGCCAGAATATATTACCTCCTACATGTGCATCTCACGTGCCTTAAATCTGCCTGTGTCTATGTCTTCCAGTGATGGAACTGGTTCATTTCTGAGTTCATTTGTCAATCTTCAAAACTTATTCTTTTCTTAGGCCAACAAATTTCCCCTTTTTGATGATGACAAACTCTGTGCTTCCATAAACTTAGGCCTGTTTCAACTTAGTCCAACATCTATACAATGTTAGCGTAGTTTGCACTTATCATAAAGAACCAGGTTCATTAGGTTATAAATATCACTGTTCAGAAGCACAACCAGTTTTACCCCTTTTGTCATCATCGAAAAGTTGCATAAAATCTGTGTGAATCCCAGATATTAAAAATTACTCATGTCCACTGGGGCTACTGCAAACGCAATCATAGATTAATCATTACTAGTCAAACTAAGAATTCAAACTATCAAAGAAATATAGACAGTCAATTTGAGCAAAAACAACAAATTTCATTGGTAGATAATATTATTCTGCCACAATCCACAAAAAGAAACAAAAACATTTAAAAACATGAGCAACAAAAAGAAATATCCCGAATCTAGGTTTGAAAGATCTAGAGGGCTAGGAAGTTAAGGCTTAGAAGAACTGGGGGCTTGGTTTTTGGCTTGGAGAAGGTGCAAATGTCTTGAAGAATTCCATCATTCTTCTCCTTTTCCTTTGTGAGCTCAGTTCTGGGAGCATCTCTCTCAGATTCTACTTCAGCAAATCGAGTCTTCAGTCTTGCTATCTCAACATCCTTTGCCCCACTGTCCTGCACTAGGGATCTGATCTTGCTATTGACTGATGTCTTTTTATGTGATGACACAAGAGGTTATTTTATGAATTAAATCTCCATTCTAGGCTTATTAGACATAAAAGATCTAATTTTAAATTACCTCAATTTGCGTGCACAGTCCGGGTGTGAAACCGAAAAGCTTTTATGTGAAAATATGAGAAATACTAATTTTTAGAATTTAAAGTTTGGTTTTAGTTGACTTGAGTAAACCTTTTGAGTAAAAGGACCTGGATCTGTGTTTCGACAATCCCAGGAGGTCCGCAGTAAAATATGGGACTTGGACGTATGCCCGGAATTGAATTCCGAGGTCCCAAGCCTTAGAAATCAATTTTTGAAAGAAATTGTTTTGCTGAATTACTAATGAAATAAAGAAAATAATTAACTTTTGAAACCATTGGTATCGGGCCAATATTTTGGTCTTGGAGCCCGATACATATTGGTTATATTATTTGAATACTATATGTGAAATTTGGTGAAAATCGGAGTTTATTTGACGTGATTTGGACGTCCGATTGAGAAAATAGTGAACTTTAAGTGTTCTTGAGAAAAATGATGAGTTTTGAGGTTTAATTCATAGTTTTACATGTTATTTTCATGATTTTATCACACGAGCAAGTCCGTATGATGTTTTTAGACTTGCGTGCATGTTTGGTTTAGAGCCCCGAGGGCTCGGGTGAGTTTCGGATATGCCACGGGATATTTTTACACTTAGAAAAGTTTGCTGTATTGCTTGATGCATCTACTGCCCAGTGATTTTGTGCTTCGAGATCGCGAAGCTACTCCCGCGATCGCGAAGGATAAAATTCCCGGGAGTCATTTTTGTACTACGTGAACGCGAAGTCTAGGCCGCGAACGCGAAGCATCGGTGGGATACCCTTCGCGAACACATGCCAACTCATGCGAACGCGTTGAGTAAACTGGGCCTGGGGGAGGAGCCTGGGTTTTCTTCTATGAGAACGCGGCCATTGGACCGCGATCGCGTAGGTCCCAGTTGGTAAAGCATCGCGAACACGGGCAGGCTCACGCGATCGCGTAGAAGGCCTGCCCAGGTATATAAATTCAATTTTAAACACGGACAAAACCTATTTTTCACATATTTTTTGAACTACCAAGCCCTAAGGACGATTTTCCTCACCAAAGTTGATCCCCAAACTGTAGGTAATCAATTCTAAACTCTACTCTTTCAATTACCCAATGTTTTTCATCACTTTTAAATCAAAAATCAAGAATTTTCATGGTAAAAATTGAGGTTTGGGTAGAATTAGGAAATTTTATAAAAATGGGATTTTGACCTCGAATTGAGGTGGATTTCGAAACTAATTGCATATTCGGGCTCGGGGGTGAATGGGTAAACGGAATTTGGTCCGAACCCTGAGTTTGGACCAAGCGAGCCCGGGGTCGGGTTTTAACTTTTTTTGAGAAAACTTAGGAAAACCATAATTTTTCAGTAAAGTTGGTTCCTTTACCATTAATTAATGATATTAAACTAATTATGGTTAGATTCGAGTGTGTTGGAGGTGAATTCGAAAGGAAAAGCGGTAATTGAGCAGTGAGTGATCTGCGGAATTGAGGTAAGTGTTGTGTCTAACCTTAGTTTGAGGGAATATATATTGTATGAAATACTTGTTACCTGTTTGTTTGTTAAATCCAATGTATAGGTGAGGTGAAGAGTACCTATACGTTGTGGTCAGGTCACACCATGCGAGTAAATGCTATTTCTTGTTATTATGGTTGTCTTTAAGCCCATCATTTGTGATTATTGTTTTTAGTGAAATGTTGAGAACATTGAGTTGAGATTGAAATGAAAAATGGTGATAGTAACCATGATGAAATATTGATTTCTTGTGATATTCTTTTGAGAACATTGAGTTGAGATTGAAATATTAAATGGTGATAGAAATTATGATGAAATACTGTTTCTCGTGAAATTCCCTTTTATGTTGTTGATGATTTGATGAGTTATTGAGGAAGAGTGAAAAGCACGAAGGGTGATGCCGTGCAATTCTTAATTATAATCTGGTGAGGATGAGAGTAAAAGCACGAATGGTGATGCCGTGTATTCTATTTATTATTTGGTGAGGCTAAGAGTAAAAGCACGAAGGGTGATGCCGTGCAAGTTTACTTTCTATCTTTAATTGGTAAAATTATTGTTGATCTGTGTTTTGCCTTATTGTTTTCCTCATTCTTTATGTTGAAAATTCCCTATCGCACGCTCCCTTCCCATTAATTGATGTTTACATTCTTTAATTGCTATTATTTCCTATTAGCATGATTTCGATGTCCAGGTTTTATGTGGTGTCTTGTCCTAGCCTCGTCACTACTTCGCCGAGGTTAGGCTTGACACTTACTCAGCACATGGGGTCGGTTGTACTGATACTACACTCTGCACTCTTTTGTGCAGATCCAAGTACTGACCAAAGTTAGGAGATATCAGTAGCTGCACATTTTTGTTCGGAGACACGAGGTAGATCTGATGGCGTCCGCAGACTCCTGGAGTCTTATCCTATTCACTTAGATACTGTTTTATTTCATTCGAAACAGATACATTATTTCTTTCAGCCCATTTATTTGTAGTATTCTTTAGTAGTTCGTGAATTGTGACACCAGACCCTGGGGTAGTTTTATAATTATATATTTAGTTCGTGGTTCGGTTTAATTATGATCTTTATCAGTATTCGTATTTAGTCAGAGTCGTTCTATTATTGTTAAGTAACTTTAAAAGGAAATGGTTAGTAAATTCCTAACATCGGCTTGCCTAGCAAGATTCGTATTTAGTCTGAGTCGTTCTATTATGGTTAAGTAACTTTAAAAGGAAATGGTTAGTAAATTTCTAACATCGGCTTGCCTAGCAAGTATTGTGTTAGGCGCCATCACGATCCCATGGTTTGGGAATTTGGGTTGTGACAAGTTGGTATCAGAGCACTAGGTTGCATAGGTCTCACAATTCATGAACAAGCTTAATAGAGTCTGAAGGATCGGTACACATGCGTTTGTACTTATCTCTCAGAGGCTATCGAGTTTGGAAACAACTCCATTTTTTTTTACTCTGTCGTGCGATTCTTGGTATCCTAAATACTGATTTAACTCTTCTAATCTCTTGCAGATGGAGAGAACACGTGCTTCCTTTTCCGCTGGCCAACACTTTGGTCCTCCAGCAATAGCATCTTCTACTAGGGTCAGAGGCCGAGGCCGCGCCAGGGGCCGAGGTAGGGGAAGGACTCAACCCATTGCTCAGACAACAACCACAACTGTGGAACCCTAGATTGTGATTAATGAGGGGGTTCCAGCTCATACTGTTCCAGCGGGACCAGCTCAGGTCCTAGAGGGGTTTATTGCTACCCTGGTACTTTAGGACACTTTGGTCCGTTTAGTGGGCATTATGGAGAGTGTAGCCCAGAATGGCACATTCCCTGTTGCAGCAATCACATCTCAGGCTGGAGGAGGGGTCCACACTCCTGTTCAGACTACTCCTCATATTCAGACCGCAGCAGCCAATCCAGTTGGAGTAATTCAGCTAATTGCTCCAGCGCCGCCCGTTGATGGGACAACTATGTCCACCGGTGCTTTGTGGAGATTGGACAGGTTCATAATTTATTCCCTGTTCATTTCAATGGTGCTACTTCAGAGGATCCTCAGGAATATCTGGATAGTTGTCATGAGGTATTGTGTAATATGGGTATTTTGGAGACCAATAGGGTCGATTTTGCTATTTTTTGGATGACTGGTTTTGCCAAGAAATGGTGGAGGGATTATTTGTTGACTCGACTAGTTGGGTCGCCTGCTTTGACTTGGGATCAGTTATCTCATCTCTTTTTGGAGAAGTTTCTGCCTGTCACTACTCGAGAGGAGAAGCGTCGTCAGTTTGAGCGACTTCATTAGGGCAGCATGACTGTGACCCAGTATGGGACTTGTTTTGTGGACTTGGCTAGACATGCTATTCTCTTGTTTCCCACAAAGAGAGAGAGGGTCAGACGATTTATTGAGGGCCTTGCTCAGCCCATTAGGTTGAAAATGGCCAAAGAGACAGGGACTGCGATTTCTTCTCAGGATGCGGCTACTGTGGCCAGGAGGGTTGAGTCGGTTCTTGGGATGAGAGGTCAGGGATCAGACAAGAGGCCTCGCCATTCCGGTGGTTTCAGTGGTTCCTCATTTGGAGGCAAGGTTAGTTTCAACAGAGGCCATTCTTCCAGGCCATTCCATTCAGCACTTCAGGCTTCACATGGTACCTCAGGTGGTCACGGTTCTTATATTCCTCCTTATACTCAGCCAGTCTACAGTACACCATCAGCTCCTATCAGTGCACCTCCTCTCCAGAGTGTTCAGGGTGGTTATACTGGTTGACAGGGTCAGCTTGCCGGCCAGCATTCTCAGCAACCGAGGTCATATTACACTTGTGGTGACCCGAGGCACATATCCTGATATTGTCTTCGCACGTCGGATAATTCTCAGTATTAGAATTCCCATTCTATAGTTCCAGCACCGCCTGCCCAGCCAGCCAGGGGTAGGGTTCAGGTAGCCAGAGGTAGAGGAAAGAATGTTAGAGGTGGAGGTCAGGCCGCTAGGGGTGGAGGCTAGCCCGCTAGAGGTGGAGGTCCGCCCATCAGAGGTCCTTCCAGAGACATGGTTCAGGGTGGTGGAGCCCAGCCCCGGTTATATGCATTTCCAGCTAGACCCAAGACGGAGTCCTCCGATGCTGTCATTACAGGTATCATTTCAGTTTGCAATAGAAATGCCTCAGTTTTATTTCATCCGGGGTCTACTTATTCTTATGTGTCATCCTATTTTGCCTCGTATTTGGTTGTGTCCTGCGATTCTTTGAGTGTCCCTATTTATGTGTCTACACCGGTGGGTGAGGCTATCGTTGTAGATCATGTATATCGTTCGTGCGTAGTCATTATTGAGGGTCTTGAAACTAGTGTAGACCTATTGCTTCTTGACATGGTCGATTTTGATGTCATATTGGGCATGGATTGGTTTTCACCTTATTATGCCATCTTGGACTGTCACGCCAAGACAGTTACTTTAGCCTTGCCAGGGTTGCCTCGATTAGAATGGAAACGGACTCCTGGTCATTCTCCCAGCAGAGTCATTTCTCATGCCAAGGCTCGTCGCATGGTTGAAAATGGGTGTTTGACTTATTTAGCTCATATTCGTGACTCTGAGTCCGAGGTTCCTTCTATAGATTCAGTTCCTATTGTTCGTGAGTTTCCTGAGGTATCTCCTTCAAACCTGTCGGGAATGACACCCGATAGGGATATCGATTTTTGTATTGATGTTGCTCCGGGCACTCAGCTCATTTCTATTCCTCCATATCGGATGGCCCCACCAGAATTGAAAGAATTGAAAGACCAGTTGCAAGACCTTCTTGATAAGGGTTTCGTCAGGCCTAGTATGTCTCCCTGGGGTGTACCAGTCTTGTTCGTAAAGAAGAAGAATGGATCGATGAGGATGTGTATAGATTACCGACTGTTGAATAAAGTTACTATAAAAAATAAGTATCCATTGCCGAGAATTGATGATTTATTTGATTAGCTTCAGCGTTCCAAGGTGTTTTCCAAAATTGAAATGAGATCGGGCTACCATTAGTTGAAGATTAGGCGCCAGATGTTCCTCAAACAGCCTTTCGGACAAGGTATGGTCACTATGAATTTTTGGTGATGTCTTTTGGCTTGAATAATGCCCCAACAACCTTCATGGATTTGATCAATCGGGTTTTCAAGCCTTACCTGGATTCCTTCGTAATTGTGTTCATTGATGATATTATTATATACTCCCGCAGTCGGGAGGATCATGAACATCACCTCTATATAGCACTCTAGACTTTGAGGGATAATTAGTTGTATGCAAAATTTTCAAAGTGAAAGTTCTGGTTAGACTCAATAGCTTTCTTGGGTCACGTTGTATCAGTAGAGGGTATTCAGGTAGATTCTAAGAAAATAGAGGCAGTTAAGAACTAGCCTAGACCCACTTCAGCCACGGAAATCAGGAGCTTCTTAGGTTTGGCGGGATACTACCATCGTTTTGTGTAGGGGTTCTCATCTATAGCAGCCTCGATGACGAGATTGACTCAGAAGGGTGCCCCATTTAAATGGTCGGATGAGTGTGAGGCGAGCTTTCATAATCTCAAGACAGCCTTGACTTTAGCACCGTTATTGGTGTTACCATCAGGTTCAGGACCTTTCACGGTATATTGTGATGCTTCCTGTGTTGGGCTTGGACCAGTATTGATGCAGGATGGCAGGGTGATAACATATGCGTCTCGGGAGTTAAAGATTCATGAGAAGAATTATCCTTTTCATGACTTAGAGTTGACAGCCATTGTTCATGCATTGAAAATATGAAGGCACTATCTTTATGGCGTGCCATGTGAGATTTACATAGATCATCGTAGCCTCCAGTACTTTTTCAAGCAAAAGGATCTTAATTTGAGATAGAGGAGATTGTTAGAGTTATTGAAAGATTATGACGTCACTATATTGTATCATCCGGGAAAGGCCAATGTGGTGGCCAATGCATTGAGTACAAAAGCAGTAAGTATGGGCAGCATTGCATGTATTCCAGTTAGTGAGAGACCGTTAGCTTTAGACATTTAGACGTTGGCTCATTAGTTTGTGAGGTTGGATATTTCTCCATGATGTTCTAGCTTATACAGTTTCTCGGTCTTCCTTATTCGAGCGTATCAGAGATCGGTAGGATGATGACCCGCATTTGATGGTCCTTAAGGACACCGTTCGGCACAGTGGTGCCAAGAAATTTACAGTTGGAGATGATTGTGTTTTGAGGATGCAAGGTTGTATATGTGTGTCTAACTTTTACGTCCTTCGTGAGTTGATCCTTGAGGAGGCTCATAGTTCTAAGGATTCTATTCACCCAGGTGCTGCCAAGATGTATCAGGACCTACGACAACACTACTGGTGGTGAAGGATGAAGAAGGATATTGTTGCTTATGTGGCTCGTTGTTTGAATTGCCAACAGGTGAAATATGAGCATCAAAGACCCGGTGGTTTACTTGAGTAGATAGAGACTCCTGAGTGGAAGTGGGAGCGTATCAATATGAAATTTGTTGTTAGACTCCCACGGACTTAGAGGAAGTTCGACGCCGTTTGGGTTATTGTGGATAGGTTTACTAAATCAACACATTTCATTCCAGTGGAAAGTACTTACACTTCAGAGCGGTTGGCAGAGATTTATATTCAAGAGATTGTTCGCCTTCACGGTGTGCCCGTGTATATCATTTCTGATCGAGGTACGCAATTTACCTCGCGCTTTTGGAGGGAAGTTAAGCGAGAGTTGGGTACCCGAGTTGAGCTGAGCACAACATTTCATCCTCAGATTGACGGGCAGTTCGAGAGCACTATTCAGATTTTAGAGAATATGCTCCGCTCTTGTGTTATTGACTTTGGAGGTTCTTGGGACCAGTTCTTGCCGTTAGCGGAGTTTGCCTACAATAATAGTTATCAGTCGAGCATTCAGATGGCTCCCTATGAGGCATTATATGGTAGGCGGTGTAGATCTCCAGTTGGATGGTTTGAGCCGGGAGAGGCTCGGTTATTGGGTACAGACTTAGTTCAAGAGGCCTTAGATAAGGTCAAGATTATACAAGATCGAATTCGTGCAGCTCAGTCCAGGCAAAAGAGCTATGACGATCGTAAGGTTCGAGATTTGGCATTCATGGTTGGAGAGAGAGTATTACTTCGGGTATCACCCATGAAGGGTGTCATGAGATTTTGGAAGAAGGGCAAGTTGAGCCCTAGGTATATCGGGCCATTTGAGATTCTTGATAGAGAGGGGAGGTAGCTTATAGACTTGCGTTGCCTCCAGGGTTATCCTCCGTTCATCTGGTATTTCATGTATCTATGCTCTGGAAATATCATGGTGACCCGTCCCACGTGTTAGATTTCATCTCTGTCCAATTGGACAAAGATTTGACTTATGAGGATGAGCCGGTAACTAGACCAGAAGGTTTGTCAGGTGAGATCAAAGAGTTATCCTTCAATTCGAGTGTAGTGGAAAGGACAACCCGTTGAGGCAGCTACTTGGGAGTCCGAGTCGGACATGCATAGTAAATATCCACACTTGTTTGCCAATTCAGGTAATCTTATATGTCCATTCGAGGACTAACGTTTGTTTTAGAGGTGGAGATTGTGATGACCCAAGAGGTCATTTTATGAATTAAGACTCCGTTCTAGGATTATTAGCCATAAAAATATCTAATTTTAATTTACCTCGATTTTCATGCACAGTCCGGGCGTGAAACCGAAAAGCTTTTATGTGAAAATATGAGAAATACTAATTTTTAGAATTTAAAGTTTAGTTTTAGTTGACTTGAGTCAATCTTTTCAGTAAATGGACCCAGATCTGTGTTCCGACGATCCCGGGAGGTCCGCAGTAAAATATGGGACTTGGGCGTATGCCCGAAATTGAATTCCGAGGTCTCAAGCCTTAGAAATCAATTTTTGAAAGAAATTATTTTGCTGAATTACTAATGAAACAAAGAAAATAATTAACGTTTGAAACCATTGGTATCAGACCCGTATTTTGGTTCCGGAGCTCGTACAAATTGGTTATAGTATTTGAATACTATATGATGAAATTTGGTGAAAATCGGAGTTTATTTGACGTGATTTGGACGTCCGATTGAGAAATAGTGAACTTTAAGTGTTCTTGAGAAAAATGATGAGTTTTGAGGTTTAATTCATAGTTTTACATGTTATTTTCATGATTTGATCACACGAGCAAGTCCGTATGATGTTTTTAGACTTACGTGCATGTTTGGTTTAGAGTCCCGATGGCTCGGGTAAGTTTCAGATAGGCCACGAGATATTTTTACACTTAGAAAAGTTTCCTGTATTGCTGCATCTGGTGCCCAGTGATTTTGTGATTCACGATCGCGAAGCTACTCCCGCGATCGCGAAGGGTAAAATTTCTGGGAGTCGTTTTTGTACTACGCGAATGCGAAGTCTGGGCCGCGAACGCGAAGCATCGGTGGGATACCCTTCGCGAACGCGTGCTGACTCATGAGAACGCGTTGAGTAAACTGGGCCTGGGGGAGGAGCCTAGGTTTTCTTATATGCGAACGTGACCATTGGGCCGCAATCGCGGAGGGCCCAGTTGGTAAAGCAACGCGAACGTGGGCAGGCTCACGCGATCGCGTAGAAGGCCTACCCAGGTATATAAATTCAATTTTAAACACAAACATAACCTATTTTTCACATATTTTTTGAACTACCAAGCCCTAAGGACGATTTTCTTCACCAAAGTTCATCCTCAAACTTTAGGTAATCAATTCTAAACTGTATTCTTTCAATTACCCAATGTTTTTCATCACTTTTAAATCAAAAATCAAGAATTTTCATGGTAAAAATTGAGGGTTTGTGTAGAATTAGAGAATTTTGTAAAAATGGGATTTTGATCTTGAATTGAGGTTGGATTTTGAAACTAATTGCATATTCGGGCTCGGGGTGAATGGGTAAACGGAATTTGGTCCGAACCATGCGTTTGGACCAAGCAGGCCCGGGGTCGGGTTTTAACTTTTTTTGAGAAAACTTAGGAAAACCATATTTTTCAGTAAAGTTGGTTCCTTTAGCATTAATTAATGATATTAAACTAATTATGGTTAGATTCGAGTGTGTTGGAGGTGAATTCAAAAGGAAAAGCGGTAATTGAGCAGTGAGTGGTCTGCAAAATTAAGGTAAGTGTTGTGTCTAACCTTAACTTGAGGTAATAGGTATTGTATGACTACTTGTTACCTGTTTGTTTGTTAAATCCAATGTATAGGTGAGGTGACGAGTACCTATACATTGTGGTCAGGTCATACCATGCGAGTAAATGCTATTTCTTGTTATTATAGTTGTCTTTAAGCCCATCATCTGTGATTATTATTGTTAGTGAAATATTGAGAACAGTGAGTTGAGATTGAAATGATAAATGATGATAGTAACCATGATGAAATACTGATTTTTTGTGAATTTTTTTGAGAACATTGAGTTGAGATTGAAGTATTAAATGGTGATAGAAATTATGATGAAATATTGTTTCTCATGAAATCCCCTTTTATGTTGTTGATGATTTGATGAGATTGTGAGGAAGAGTGAAAGTCTTGATACCCAATTTTTACCAAATAATTTTTTAATCGCATATATGTCTTCAAATTCATGCATTAGCATCAATTGATATTTTTTCCTAATTTTTCATATTCTTATTAATTTTCCCAGTATTTATAAATAATCATAAAATTGCATCACGAATGATTTTAAAAATATTTTTTGGTTTAATATTACCATTTATGGTCCTATTAAGTCCAAATTATTTCCTAAATAGCAAGATTGGCACCTTTTGGCTATAATTGCAATAATTTTG
Source organism: Nicotiana paniculata (assembly GCA_005239505.1). Lineage (NCBI taxonomy): Eukaryota > Viridiplantae > Streptophyta > Magnoliopsida > Solanales > Solanaceae > Nicotiana > Nicotiana paniculata. Next base: position 37,280 of record ML340409.1, read on the forward strand.
CAAATTATAGCCCATGCATACATTTTGCATCAATTTTTACTAGAAATTATTCCATTGTATTCTAAAAATACTAAATAATTATCTTTTTAAATATTTCCATGCATAAAAATCACTTTTGTAATTGGTTATTTATTTTACAAATTAATTTTATTCAATTACTTTGGGTATTTAACAAACAACCTTTTTTAATTTCAATTTTAGCCTAAATATACCAGCCCACACCTTATAAAATTATCCCAATAAACCCAGGCCCAATGCCTTACCTGCTCGACCCAACCCTTTGGCTAATCCTGACAGTTGATCATTTTTGATCAACGACCCAGGATCCCCTTATCTTAATTAAACCAAAAGAACCCCCAACCCTAATAATTCTACTCCCTTACCCCGCCGCCACCCTTTCCTTTCTCTCTCAAACGCTCTATAACTTAACCCTAACTCCCTGGCGCCATCACCGGCTTACACTGCTATTCATGGTGTTTCTTCATCATCTCAGGCCTCCACCTGCCTCCTATTTGCTATGGTCGATCCATCTCCTAGATCCTTGAGGAGATTTCAAGGGACCTAGGAAGGTCTGTTCTACACCTTTGGGTTTCTTTCCTGTTTCAGGCCATTTGGCTCGACCATTTAGTAAGAATCTTCTTATTTTCGTTACAAATCCATGTTTTCCTAAGCCTATGTTTTCGTCTCTGTTGTACTTTCTAAAAACCTAACTTGGGTCTCCGATCTTCTCAGATCTGTACAGATCTGAGACGGATTGAACATATTTCACATGTTTTCTTGAAAGTTTTCTGGTTTTTCAACTAATTTCCCGTTTTCCCTAAACTAGGGTTTACCCTAAGCCGTGTTCTCAGAAGGTTTTCTGACTTTTTAATGCTTAATCGATTGTTCTTAAGTGTTCTCTACTAATTTGTGCTAAGGTTGCCTAAACCCTAATCGATTTATATGAAAACCCTAATTTTCTAAATGTTCTACTTCGATTATGAGTTTTCCACGTTACCCGTTGCATTGTCTCATTCTGTGTGTGACTTACATGCTTTCCTTAGTCAGATTCATTGCTTGTGATTTTTACCCTAGTTCATCCCTATTAAGGTTTCTGAATGATTTTCCGCCTAATTTCTCTATGTTTATGGAATCTTGCCTATCATATCTTTTATTTGTGGAATTTGGTATTTTTCCAGAAATTAGTATCACTTTGAAACTTTGACTGACCGATTCTTGATAATTTCCCTTGTTCATGACTTTAATTAGTCTTCCTGCCTTATTTAATTGCATGTAATATCTACTGATTCCTTGCAAGATTATTTCCTTAATTAAACCCCTAATTGCTCACTCTTTACTTATGTCTGATTTGAATTTCTTTCCTTAAATATCTCCTATCCTTACCGTTGGGTAATTACGATTAATTAAGAGAAGACTATGCTGATTTTTTTTTTTGTAATTGGTTATGTAATTTCCGTAATTGCTGAGTATTGATTTCTTTTACGTTATTCTTCCCTGCTCCCAAACTGCTCTATATACTCTCCTCTATTCTTACTTCTAAGAGACGAACATTAGTTCACAAACATACTTACACTCTAAAAACTCTCTGTTCTTCTCTCCTACTTGTGATATTCATTGGTCTAGCCGGCTGTAAGCCAAGGCTAGATATTGCACAAAATCTGCTTTGTATTCTGTGTTCTCTTTTCCTAACTGGTATGTCCCTGATTAATTTTCAAAATCTCAACCCTATGTGTTTCGTCACTGCTTTACTTCATCAGTTGTGGGATCCATCCTTGTTCCTGTTTACTATCTTGCTTAGCATGCCTAACACTGTCTTGTCCAATATATGATTAGCATGTCTAAACTATAATTGCCTGCCTACCGCTTTATCTAGCATGCCTCAACCTCTTTTGTTCTATATATGTCAGCATGTCTACACTAGGAATACTTGTGTGGTGTTTGCCTAGTCTGTTCATTTGAATTCCTGCCTATTCTACTTTACTGATAAGATCATGCTGAGTTATCTAGTCTCTCAAAGTAACTCTAGTTGTGTGTTTGATCTTGTCCAGTGTTTATGTGTTTTCAACATGGCTTTACTGTAATGTTTGCTTTATGTCTCAATCACTTACCTTTATAATTAACTTATTAATCCTATAGAGCTCTTGCGAACTCTGTGCATCTCTCTATTTATATCTTTCACTATACATTGATGTGTATTCTATGTGTCCCCAACCCCTCTATCCTGTTTGGAATCTGTTTGCTAAGCACTCCTGAATCTGGTTGTTCTAAGACCAATTGATTTGTGTTCTGATTTCAAAAGTGTTTTAATACTTTTCTCAAACTGTTTTACCACTAAACTAGTTCCTATTTTAGAAAACCTTTTCACTCCTAGAGTCATCTCTATACTGTTTTCTTATCAAAAACTTTTCAAAACTATGTCAAGCACTCTCACTTTACTCTTAAGTCAATAGGTTCCTCCCCTCCAGTGTGCGTACTGCCTTGGGATCCTCTTGAGATTCCTTTGAACTCTGGCACACTGGGGCTGGCCATTCCACACTGCACATACTCAATCCTTATTGTGAAAAAGTCTAGGTGTGAGCACTGCCCGGGATCCTTGAGGTCCTTAGGGAACTCTGACACACCTGAACATGAATTTAGCTGTGAAACCCTGGCATTTGGGACTACTGAAGGCCTGGTATCCCCAGGTTTTCTTTGGCCCTGCTTCAGGCTCCGTATAGTTTAATTTATACTTTATATATGTAATTTATGTAATCCTGGTCTGTAATAATCCTTTGTAAACATATATTGGGGTAACTAGTGAAGGGAGGGTAGCTATATGATCCTGTGGGGTAAAGTTGGGTAATAATCATGCTTTAGGATTTACAATATGCTAATCCGCTCTAGAAATCATGTTCTAGGATTGTGTGATGCACTAGAAATCATGTTTCTAGGATTGCTATGTTATTTGCATTAAAACTATGCTGAATCTGTGCATTAGATATCCTATTTTAGTGCACTCACGTTTACTGCTTTTCATATTAGAAACATGTGGTAAACCATCACTCTATTTCTGATTTGTATAATTCATGATTATTTAGAAATCATGTCACTAGGCCATTAAAACTGCCTAATAAAATAGTCATCTCTGTATGCATTAGATATCCTGTTCTTAGGACTCTGTTTGCATCTGTTTTGAATCATGTCTATTTTGACTAGATAAATAACTGTCCATGAAAATGTTTAAAACAACCTCACGCATAGGTATCAGGTCTCTAAATACAAATTGGTATAAATCACTTGTTATAATTTGTATCACCTAGAATGCCCATAGGTTGAATAATCTCAAATTGTTTAAATAGCTCATGTAACTGTGATTGCGTATAGTCATACGCCTAGGCAGGCCTTAGGTAATTAATCTCGTAAAAAAATGAGAAACTTTGTTCTGATTGTTTATAAGCTGCTTAAGTCTCACAGGTTTTCAAAAACAGTAAGCAAACTAATTAGGATCCTGCCATTGAGTTTTGAAACAATGTTGCATATTCTGTCTATTGATACTCACCTAGATATCCTGTTCTAGGATTTCTCTAAAAAAAAAGCTACCTAAATTTTGTGTTTGAGACGTGCTGCTTATTTGCCTATATACATGTGGAGGTAAGCATGAGCCGTAACTGCTTTCCCCTATTTGATTGTCCTATATGTTCTTTGTTTGCCGCCTAGATTTTGCCTTTTTAGCACCTGAGGTTTGTCTAGAACTGCCCAAGTCTAGAGGTTCTAAACTCCTCGGGGACCACAAGGAAGGGACGGGTAATAGCACGCTTAGAGTTCGTTAATAAAAACTCGCTTAATAACCATTAAGGGGTGGGATAATGGATAGAAAAAGGATATGATGACCTGTGCACTAATGCAACATTTAGCCCCTCATTGAGGAGTGATTACCGGGCATTGCATGGATATGATCCTATAGGGTAAACAAATTAGGACCCCTTTCACCCATTTACATATGTGTTCTTAGACTGCTTATTTGCACTTGATTAATTTACAAAGTAAGTTTGACCGGGACCCATAGTTGTGGACTTCGAGGGGTGCCTGACACCTTCTCCTTGAAGTAACTTCAAGCCCTTACCCAATCTCTGGTTATACAATTAGTGTTATAAATGACCCGTAATAGGTGCCCTAACGCACCTTAATTCGTTAGGTCGCGACTCTTCAAGTTCCTTACATCCCTTTTCCCAAAAGTAAATGAGTTGTCCCAATAATGTTAAAAACCCTGACTAATCCGAAAGGAGAGGCAAAAAGGGGGGCGCAACAGGATGCGACTCTGCTAGAATTCTAGGCTTTTACCATTACAAGCCGCTTTGTGAATTTGTCTAAATGTGCTTTATTTTGTTAATGCTTGCACCCTTTCCCTTTCCCCTTCATGTGAAATTAATTGTTTATTTTTCCAAGTATTTATTTTCCCAAAATTAAACTGACATGTTTCTTGTTTCCTTTGTAACCGCTTTTCAATTCTAACTGCCGTATTTATCGCTTTCATAATGTGCAAATACATGACAATATGCTATTTATTGCTTATTTATTGCTGCATAATCATGCTCAGCATCACACTCCACTCGTGCCTATACAAATCCTATAGCAATGCTGAGTGGTTGTGCTCTTCCAATTTATATCACCCCCCGAAATTCAGAAAGGCTTATTTGCGGTAAAAATAGTCGATCAACGGTGCAGTCGATGGTTTCGTGCCTTTCTCCCTCTAGTTGTCCGCTCGAGGGTACCGGTCTAAAACCTCATAGAAACCTTACTTTTGTTATATTGTGCATGCATCATGGTCAAACCTAGCTGGGTTAATGTGTCGTCCGCACAATAACCCTTTAAGACAGCCTTATCCAAAAGTCCACCGGGGTTTTCATAATCCCAACGGACACGATCACGTTCTATGCATTAATTTGGAGAACTAAATGCCGGTATGCTAATCATAAGTGTATAAATAGTCGAATCTGGTGGGGGAAAGGGCCTAACCATTTTTTTCTTGAAGAAAATGAGGCACGAAGTCCCCAGATTCGGTATGGTCAGCAATATTCTACCAATACTCCTAGACTGGTGGGAAGATCTTTCCTCAAATGAAAATAAACATGTGAAGAAGGTCCTTCTAGGACCAAGTAGATTAGATTTGTTCGTTTTTCCAAATGTAATAAGGCCAAGTGCCAATAGTGACTTATCTTTATTATCTTAGTGCCGTTTTGGGATTCGTCTATTTTTATATTAATGAAGTGAGGCATTTATTGACATTTAAGTTCTCCAAATCAACCTATCGCTAGGCCTACCTCGGGCACAATGAGGCTCCCAATTAGGACGCGAATTTACATCTTTCCGCAATATATGTTTAAATACCGCAAGTACTTTTATCAGAACTCTTACTGACTTGGCTACCTTTTTGTTTTTCTTTATTTTGATTATTCCCATTCCCCAAAGGTTGGTTCACGCATACTGGCATTATCAGCTTATCATACCAGATCCAGAGGCCCTCTATCTCCTTCCTCCTCCAAGTGTACCGAAAATGGACTGCTGTATAATTGCCGAGGAGGAGGAGGAAGGCCCTACCATCCAAGCTATGAGCAAGGGATCATCCCTCAGAAATTTCACTGTCAGACCATCTAGGGACCGATGAGTCCCGGGGTAGCAAGGCTGAACAAGCACTATTTAGTTCGTTTGCTAACGATTTCCTTTTTGCACTTCTGTTTTAAATAAAATCTCCAGTGTTCCAAAAATATTTGTTTAAATTATTGAAAATTTCTTTTTATGTTTCAATGAATCGACATTTATTATTATCATTTTCTCTCATACTTTTACCTATACAACATTACTATTTCCTGTCTTGATGAACCAATGATTGTGACATGCAATGACACAATGCAACAAAAGTATAGTGATTCAGAAGAAGAAGATATCGTTCCCGAGGAAATCGTCAGAGAAGTAGAGGACTTTGAGAACAAGCCTAAGTTCAATCTAGATGAGACCGAGGTAATTAACTTGGGAGATTCAGAGACTGTCAAAGAAACCTGCATCAGCATTCACCTATCACCGCCAAAGAAAGAAGAGTATACACAATTCCTGAAGGAGTATGAAGACAAATTTGCATGGTCGTACGATGATATGACCGGACTAAGTATATCTATCGTGTCTCACAAGTTGCCCACCAATCCAATGTGCCCACCAGTGAAGCAGAAGCTCCGGAAGTTCAAGCCTGACACGAGTTTGAAAATCAAGGAGGAAGTCACCAAACAAATCAACGCCAAGGTCCTTAGGGTGGTTGAATACCCAACATGGTTAGCCAACATCGTGCCAGTTCCAAAGAAGGATGGAAAGGTTAGAGTTTGCGTCGATTACCGGGATCTCAACCGAGCCAGTCCAAAAGATGATTTCCCCCTTCCAAACATACACATACTAATCGATAATTGTGCCAAACATGAGCTCCAGTCATTTGTGGATTGCTTCGCCAGTTACCATCAGGTCTGGATGGACGAGGAGGACGCTGAGAAAACGGCTTTCATCACGCCGTGGGGAGTATACTGTTATAAGATGATGTCATTCGACCTAAAGAATGCTGGGGCCACTTACATGAGGGCTATGACTACTATCTTCCATGACATGATACATAAGGAGATCGAGGATATGTGGACGACGTCATCATCAAGTCCAAGAAAGCCACATATCATTTAGTAGATTTGAGGAATTTCTTCAACACATTGCGGAAATACAACTTGAAATTAAACCCTGCAAAGTGTGCATTCGGGGTTCCTGCCGGAACATTTCTTGGGTTCATCGCCAGCCGCCGAGGAATAGAACTGGATCCATCAAAAGTCAAAGACATCCAGGAGCTTCCACCACCAAAGAACAAGAAGGATGTAATGAGTTTTCTGGGACGACTAAACTACATCAGCCGATTCATAACCCAGTCCGTCATATGTGAACCAATCTTCAAGATGTTCAAGAAAGACGCTGCAACCAAATGGACCGAGGATTGTCAAAAGGCCTTCGACATAATCAAGGATTACTTATCAACGCCACCAGTTTTGGTTCCGCCAGAGCTAGGTAGACCCTTATTACTCTACCTTTCAGTACTAGATGGAGCTTTCGACTGTGTTCTGGGGCATCATGACAAGACAAGGAGAAAGGAGCATGCTATCTATTATCTGAGTAAGAAGTTCACTCTATACAAGGCACGCTATTCTTTACTGGAACGTACCTATTTCGCTCTAACCTGGGTCACTCAGAAGCTGAGACACTACTTTTGTGCCTACACAACATATCTCATATCAAGTATGGATCCCTTGAAGTATATCTTCCAAAAACCCATGCCCACTAGAAAGCTGGATAAGTGGAAAATCCTACTGAGTGAGTTCGACATCATCTATGTGACTCAGAAAGCAGTCAAGGGACATGCATTGGCAGATCATCTTGCAGAAAATCCTGTGGGAGGAGAAGACGAACCCTTGAAAATGTATTTTCCCGATGAAGAAGTATTGTTAATAGGAGAAGACATTACTGAATCCTACGATGTTTGGAGGATGTTCTTTGATGGAGATATTTTGGTATTGGAAACTGGCCAACACTATCTGATATCTGGCAAACTCACATTTCCTTGCACCAACAACATGGCAGAGTATGAAGCTTGCATACTAGGACTCACATTGACATCGACATGAATATTCAAGAGCTTTTGGTAATTGGCGATTCAGATTTGATTATACACCAAGTACAAGGAGATTGGGCCACCAAGAATTCCAAGATATTGCCATATCTGCACCATGTGCAGGAATTGAGAAAAAGGTACACAAAGACAGAATTTCGTCACGTCCCTAGAATTCAGAACGAGTTTGCTAATGTACTGGCCACATTATCATCCATGATACAACATCCGGATAAAAACATCATTGATCCTATTCCAGTGAAGATCCATAGCCAGCCAGCATATTGCGCCCATGTTGAAGAGGAAGCAGGCGGGAAGCCTTGGTTCCACGACATCAAGGAATACTTAGCAAAGGGAGAGTACCTGGAGCATGCAAATCACACCCAGAAACGTACGCTTCAGAGGTTGTCCAACAGTTTCTTTCACAGTGGAGGAACCCTATACAGGAGAACTCCCGACTTGGGATTACTGAGATGTGTTAACGCTAAGCTACTTGAAGAAATACATGCTGGGACCTGCGGCCCGCATATGAATGGTTTTGTCTTGGCCAAAAATATACTCAGAGCCGATTATTTTTGGATGACCATGGAAATGGACTGCATCCAGTATATTCGAAAATGCTACCAATGTCAGGTACATGCAGATATGCTAAAAGTACCACCGAATGAGCTCAATGCAACTAGCTCACCTTGGCCATTCGCCGCCTGGGGAATGAACGTCATCGGTCCGATCGATCCCACCACCTCAAATGGGCATAGGTTCATCTTGGTAGCTATTGATTACTTCACAAAATGGATCAAAGTAGCATCTTACAAAGCAGTGACTAAGAAAGTCATGGCAGACTTTGTCCGCAACCGGATTGTTTGTCGGTTCGGAGTTCCAGAATAAATCATCACCGACAATGCTTCCAATCTCAGCAGTGACCTGATGAAGTCTATGTGCGAGACTTTCAAAATCAAGCACAAGAATTCCACATCTTATAGACCTCAGATGAACGGTGCTGTAGAAGCCGCCAACAAAAACATCAGGAAGATACTGAGAAAAATGGTAGAAAATCACAAACAGTGGTACGAGAAACTGTCATTTGCCTTATTGGGGTACCGCATCACAGTACGCATATCAACCGCGAAAACTCCTACTTGCTGGTTTATGGTACAGAAGCTGTTATTCCTGTCAAAGTGGAGATTCCTTCCTTGAGAATCATACAAGAAGTTGAGCTCAGTGACGCAGAATGGATAAAGAGCCGTTATGAGCAACTAGCCCTCATAGACGGGAAAAGAATGAATTCTGTTGGCCCAAGAAAGAGAATAGTTTTGAAGATTGACAAAGGAACTCAAAGATGAACCAGGTCCATCACTGGAGACATAGACACATGTAGAGTTAAAGGCACGTGAGGTGCACATGCAGGAGATAAACGAAATCTAGGAAATAAGAGATATCTCCTGATCGAAAAGATTGCAAAATGATAAGGAGAAGGACTCCTTACTAAATAAGAACAGAATCTAAGATAAGGAAAGTTTTGAGGAGTTGAATTTGACTAGAACTCTTCCACCAAGGAAGAGTTGCATTAGGATTCTAGTTAATTCCTTATCTTATAACTCCTATATATTGAATTCTTATTGTAAAGGGACACACAAAACAGAAGTTTATCAAGATTTGAGAGAATAATTCGTGAAGAAATTTTGCAAGCAGTTCGAGCCAAATTGGAGAGTGCAAATTTGGAGCTACTTGAACCAGCTAGAAGAACAAGTTCCATTTGTTGTCTTTTAGTCTAGTTTATTTGTAGTAGGTGATTACAAATTGTACCTTTCAACTTTATCTAGAAGCAATTGTAACAGGTACTGAGTGTTCAAGTTATAGTTAACTTGAAGTTTGTAGGAAATAGCTAGAGGCTAGTTTGCCACAAAGGGTTAGAGTTAATCCTTAGGTTTACAAAAGATTTTATTTTGTAAATGTTGTTTGGCTCATTGATTTAGTGAAGAGTTTGGGAAAATCATACTGGGAAGTAGTTTCGTGGTTTATTCACCTTTTGAGCCAGGTGTTTTCCATGTAAAATTGCTGTGTTCTTTAAATTCCACATTTATTATTCCGCAAACTGTAGGAGTTGGAACACATAGAAGAACCTGTTCCTTCTATAACTACTGCACGCGAAAATTGGTCACCACATAAATCACCCCCCTCTTGTGTGGTATTGACATAGACAAACATCAATTGGTATCAGAGCGAGTTATCCTTGAAGAGGCTAACACCTTAGGAAAAGATCAAGATGAGTGCACCACCTGGGAACTGGGAAGGAAAATCAACTGCTAGGCCACCACTCTTCAATGGCCAGTACTACTCCTGGTGGAAGAACAGGATGAAGGATCACTTAATTGGAGAAGACTATGAACTATGGGACATAGTCACTGACGGTTCTTTGACCACTATGAAGAAGACTGCTGAAGGAGTAGATGTGCCAAAAACAAGAGCTGACTGCACTGTTGAAGACTTAAGAAAATGGGAAAAGAATGCCAAGGACAAGAAATGGCTTGGGTGTGGACTTGGTCCAGATGAGTATAGTAGAATTCAAAGCTGCACCATTGCCAAGGAAATTTGGGACACTTTGCAAGTGGCTCATGAAGGAACTACACAAGTGAAAAGATCCAGAGGTACATTACTATATTCTCAATATGAGAATTTCTCTATGAAGGAAGGAGTGACCATCCAAGAGATGTACACTAGGTTCACTACTCTGACAAATGAACTAAAATCTCTTGGAAGGACTATCCTTGAAGAAGACAAGGTTGAAAAGATTTTGACAAGGGTTCTGCCAATCTCTTGGGATAGTAAGATCACTGCATTCAGGAATCCAAGAACATGGAAACCCTCAGATTGGATGAGCTAATTGGAAATCTCACTGCCTATGAACTTAGAAGGCAGACAATGAAGATGGATGCTCCCAAGAAGGAATGAAGTCTGGCACTAAGAATCACTGAGGGAAAAGATCTGGAGGAAGATGAATGGCTATGATCACCAAGGAATTCAGAAACTATCTCATTAGGAAAAAGGTCATCTCAAGAGTTGGAAACTACAACAAGGCAAAGGAACCATAAAAACCCACTAACGAGGGATGCTACAAATGTGGAAAAACTGATCATCATATCAAGAACTGTCCTCAGTGGGAAGTTGAATGGAAAAGGGAAATATCTGAACGAAGGAACCGGAAGAAGGAACTGGTTCATCCCAAGAAAAACACAACATCAACAAAAGATATGGTTGCAGCTTGGGGAGAAAGTTCAGATGAAGAATCAGATGATGAAGATGGAGACGAGCAAGCACTCATGGCAATTGGTGAATCAGATGAGGAATCAGATGTAAGTATATCTCATCTTAAAAACAAGATTAAGTTCCTATCTAAAGAAAAACTCTCTGAATTATTACTTGACTTCATTGATGATTCTGAAATAAAGAGAAGGAACAACTGTCTAAGAAGTGTGTAATGTTAAAAGCAAAGTGTAAGAACCTGGAACTCAGAGTTAGTGAATCTGTGAGTGAAAACACTGCTCTAAAGAACCAGGTTCATCCACTTGAAACAAATGTCCTAGAGTTAAAATCTGAAAATTTAAAACTGAAACTAGGAACCAGTAAGAAGACAACTAACAACTCTCNAAATAAATCCTCGGATGCTTTAACATGGCTACAGGAAAATCACAGTAGCAACAGAAGAGGACTTGGCTTTGGGAGTCAACTACCTAAGTGGGATCCCAAAAGCAAGTAACTCACTCTTCTTGAGAACAAAATCTATACCCACTGTGGTAAGACTGGTCACTACAAAAGTGAATGCAATGCAAAAGAGCAGGCCAGTCAAAAGAATAAAATTTTTGTTCGAAGGAAGAATTGGTTACCAAATTGGGCTAAAATGAGTTTAGTTCATCCTTTTGCTTATAGAAAGGGACCCAAACTAGTTTGGGTTCCTAATACTAACCCCTGCTTTTCTTTTGTAGGTTCAAGTGAAAGGAGGTAGCCAAATATGGTACATGGGTAGTGGCTGCTCAAAACACATGACTGGTAACAAGGACCACTTCCTTTCACTTGAGAACCTCAAATGAGGAAATGTCTCCTTTGGAAATGGGAATAAAGGTGAAATTATTGGGGTTGGTAAGGTAGGTAAGTATGACACACATTACATTGAGAACTTTTACTTGATAGATGGCTTGAAATATAGCTTAATCAGTGTGTCACAACTGTGTGACAGAGGTAACCTGGTTGCATTCACTTCTACAAAATATTTTGTGATTAATCTTATCACTGACAAGATTGTTTTGCAGGGAAAAAGAGTGAATAATATCTATACCATAGACCTGTCCACACTATCAAAAAACGAATTAACTTGTTTGAGTGTGTTGGATAGTGATGCCCTCCTTTGGCACAAAAGACTTGGACATGCAAGTCTAAATCAACTCAACGAACTAGTATCCAAGGACCTAGTGATAGGTCTCCCTAGCATTAAGTTCAAGGAAGACAAAGTTTGTGAGGCTTGTGCAAGGGGGGAAGCAAGTAAGGTCCTCTTTCAAAAGCAAGAAAGTAATAAGTACCACCAGGATGTTGGAACTGGTTCATATGGATCTATGCGGTCCTATGAGAACATTAAGTAGAGGTGGTAAAAGATATGTAATGGTGCTTGTTAATGACTACTCTAGATTTACCTGGACATTATTCCTAACATCTAAATATGAAGCATTTGATATGTTTACTAATTTTGTTAGAAAAACCCAGAAATAGTTAGGAAATCAACTTGCATCAATAAGGTCTGATTATGGCACTGAATTTGAAAATTCCAAATTTGCTGAATTTTGTGATGAGCATGGCATAGATCATACCTTTTCTGCCCCTATAACTCCACAACAAAATGGAGTGGTTGAAAGAAAAAATAGGACACTTGAAGATATGGCCAGGACCATGCTTCTTTCTAGTAAACTACCTCATAGCTTATGGGAAGAAGCAATAAATACTGCATGCTATATCATAAATAGGTTCATGACTAGACCACTTGTAGAGAAGACTCCCTATGAGTTACTTAAAGGGAAAAAGCCCAATATATTCCATATTAGGGCTTTTGGCTGTAAGTGCTTTGTGCACAACAATGGCAAGGACTCCCTAGGTAAGTTTGATCCCACAAGTGATGAGGGAGTATTCTTGGGATATTCTTCACATAGTAAGGCTTATAAAGTGTATAAAAAAAGAACTATGTGTGTTGAAGAGAGTGTGCATGTTGTTTTTGATGAAACTAACATTCTCCCTGAGAGGCAGGAACAAGTAGATGAAGAAATTGGGCTGGTCAGAAACTCATACCAAACTGGAGCAACACTGGAGGAAGGAACGGGTGATGGAACATGTTCATCCATCCTAGGAAACATGCCAGGGGGAACTGAGCAACAAACAAATTTCCAAACCTCATTGGAACCTGTCCTTGATCCTGTTCCTCAGCAACAAGACACTGTAGGATCTTCAAGTAATACCCAGTTGGTTGTAAAACCACACAGATATCAAAGCTCACACTCCATTGAGAACATCATAACTGATCCAACATCTGGAATCAGAACTAGATCCTCTTTGAAAAATCTGTGTGCGTTTGATGTTTTTCTATCCCTGATTGAACCTAAAAATATTGCTGAAGCTTTACAGGATGCAGATTGGGTAAATGCAATGCAAGAAGAACTCAACCAATTTTAAAGGAGTCAAGTTTGGCATCTGGTACCTAGACCCTTTGATAGATCAATGATTGTCACAAAGCGGGAATTCAGAAACAAACTTGATGAAGATGGAACAGTTACAATAAGTAAGGCAAGATTGGTGGTTCAAGGATACAGTAAGGAGGAAGGAATAAAGTATGATGAAACCTTTTCTCCTGTGGCAAGGTTGGAAGCAATTAGGCTCCTCATAGCCTTTGCTGCTTACATGGAATTCACCCTTCACCAGATGGATGTCAAGAGTGCCTTCCTGAATGGCTATCTCAAGGAAGAAGTGTTTGTAAATCAGCCTCCGGGGTTTGAAAACAAGGAGAATCCTGATCATGTGGACAAACTTGACAAAGCACTGTATGGACACAAGCAAGCTCCAAGGGCATGGTATGAAAGGATTTCAAAATTTCTGCTGGAACATGACTACAATAGAGGTAAAATTGATAACACCATTTTCTTGAAGGAAAAAGGTAAAGATCTCTTGGTAGTGCAGATATATGTAGATGACATAATCTTTGGGGAAACTTCTGAAAAGCTAAGTAAAGAATTTTCTAAACTAATGGGGAGTGAATTTGAAATGAGCATGATGGGTGACCTTAAATTCTTTTTAGGCTTACAAATTAAACAAAATTCAAATAGAACTATGATCCATCAGCAAATATATGTGAAAGAATTGCTTAAAAGATTTAAAATGGAAGACTCAAAAGAAATTTACACTCCTATTGCAACAACCACAAAACTAGATGTAGATGAACCTGGTTCATCTGTCGATCAAAAGTTGTATAGAGGAATGATGGTTCATTATTGTATATTACTGCCAGTAGACTTGACATTGTCTTCAGCGTAGGTCTTTGTGCAAGATTTGAGGCTAATCCAAAGGAATCACACTTAATTGCATTGAAGAGAATCTTGAGATACCTTAAAGGCACCACAGACCTCTGTCTTTGGTATCCTAAAGGTAGCAATTTTCATCTTTTGGGATATGTTGATGCTGATTATGCAGGCTTTTTGGTAGATAGAAAGAGCACATTAGGTATGGTACACTTTTTGGGCTCATGTCTTGTGTCTTGGGCTACTAAGAAACAAAATTCAGTAGCTCTATCTACTGTTGAGGCTGAGTATGTGGCTGCAGCCTCATGTTGTGCTAAGTTATTATGGATTAAACAAGAATTGAGGGATTTTGGTATAGAGGTTGGATGCATCCCTATCTTCTGTGATAACACTAGTGCTATTAGTATGATGAAGAACCCCGTTCATCATAAAATAACAAAGCACATAGATATTAGACACCATTTCTTAAGAGACAACTATGATAAGGGAATGATCTCTATTGAATTCTGTGCTACTGATAAACAAATTGCTGACATATTTACTAAAGCACTAAGTAGAGAGAATTTTGAAAGGAACATGTTAGAGTTAGGGATGATTAAGATCACCTAATGAACCAGTTCAGATTGTACATGAAAGAAAATGAAAAATGAAAAAAATGTATTTTTGGCTAGAAAATCTGGAGTTTGTGTAAATAACTAGATTAATCTTTACTCAGTCTCATACTGTAAAACTATAATCCTGTGTTATGTGTTAATATGACTCACTTATCTCTAATGAAATTTTCTCTATTTTGGCAAATTAAGACATGATCAAGAGTATTGTTAGTGAAGAACCTGGTTCATCAATGCTGGTTCATCTGAATAGCGAGGTATGTGTTTTACACTTTGCACAATTTGAAATACTAAGATTTAAATCATGAGCAGAGTCCTAGTCAAGCCCAAAATCTTCACAAAGCCTATCTAATTGACTTTGAACCAGTTCCGTTTCAACAAGAATCCTCACCAAATTAAAATACCTAGATTTAAGGAACCGTATATTCAAAACTAAAATTTCATTCAATCCATACCTTCTCTTTAATAACCATTCCCAAATTTCCGATGACTCTTTCAAGTCGGCGACTAAGGGGAAAGAAACTGGGTCTTCCGATTCTGAACAGGTAACTTCTGTACCACAACCTTCTTCTGAGGTTGCTGAAAACTTAGAAAATAGGTTTATAATGGTTGGGTCTGTGGTAGATGTGGAAATTCCTGAGACAAGAAGGAGAGGAGGTAAAAATAAAATAGAAAAAGAAAAGGAGAGTGAGGGAGTACGTAGTAATGAGAAGAGGAAAAGGGAAAAAATGGTTGATTCTTCACCCACCTCTGAATCTGTTATGATGGATATTTGTGGAGCTGAGCCAGAGAATGAGGAAGAAAGTAGGAACAATGCAGGGGAAGTGGATCAGGAGAAGCCGCTGAAGGACTAGTGAATCTTGGAAAGAAAGCAGATGAACCTGGTTCATCTGTTGAAGAAACACTGGCGGATCTGCTGAAAAAGATAGGTAACAATTACAAACCTAAGAAGAAACGAACTCCTAAGGCTACAACCCCTGGCATAACAAGAGTCAACCAGAAAAGGAAAGTTGCTTCTTCTGAGACTTCTGATATTTCTCTTCCAAGCCTTAATTTCTTAGCCCTGCCTAGAACTTTCAGTGACCCAGATCTGGGAATTTTTTTTGTCGCTCATGTTTTATCTGTTTTTATTTCATTTTGTGGATTGTGGTAGAATCATATTCTCTCTATCAATGAAGTTTGCTGCTTTTGTTCTTATTCATTGTCTATAATTCTTTGATAGTTTGAATTCTTAGTTGATTATTGATGATTAATCCATGAATGTATTTGCAGTTGCCCCACTAGACATGAGTGATTTTTAACTATTTGGGATTGACACATCTTTTTGCAACTTTTCAATGATGCCAAAAGGGGAAAAAATGGTTGTGCTCTGAACAGTGATATTTACAACCTAATGACCCTGGTTCTTTTATGATAAATTCTCAATACTCTAAAATGTGTTAATGTTGGATTAAGTTGGTTACATGCCTAAGCATGGAGTTTGTCATCATCAAAAATGGGGAATTTGTTGGCCCAAGAAAGAGAATAGTTTTGAAGATTGACAAAGGAACTCAGAGATGAACCAGGTCCATCACTGGAGACATAGACACGTGTAGAGTTAAAGGCACGTGAGGTGCACATGCAGGAGATAAATGAAATCTGAGAAATAAGAGATATCTCTGGATCGAAAAGATTGTAAAATGATAAGGAAAAGGACTCCTTACTAAATAAGAACAAAATCTAAGATAAGGAAGGATTTGAGGAGTTGAGTTTGACTAGAACTCTTCCACCAAGGAAGAGTTGCATTAGGATTCTAGTTAGCTCCTTATCTTCTAACTCCTATATATTGTAGAATGTTTTATTGTAAAGGGACGCAC
This sequence comes from Nicotiana paniculata, assembly GCA_005239505.1. Taxonomy (NCBI): domain Eukaryota; kingdom Viridiplantae; phylum Streptophyta; class Magnoliopsida; order Solanales; family Solanaceae; genus Nicotiana; species Nicotiana paniculata. The sequence goes on from ML340409.1 coordinate 53,964, forward strand.
AAAACAGAAATTTATCAAGAATTGAGAGCAAAGTTCGTGAAGAAATTTGGCAAGCAGTTCGAGCCAAATTGGAGAATGCGAATCTGGAGCTACTTGAACCAGCTAGAAGAACAAGTTCCATTTGTTGTCTTTTAGTCTAGTTTATTTGTAGTAGGTGATTACAAATTGTACCTTTCAGCTTTATCTAGAAGCAATTGTAACAGGTACTGAGTGTTCAAGTTATAGTTAACTTGAAGTTTGTCGCAAATAGCTAGAGGCTAGTTTTCCACAAAGGGTTAGAGTTAATCCTTAGGTTTACAAAAGAGTTTATTTTGTAAATGCTGTTTGGGTCATTGATTTAGTGAAGAGTTTGGGAAAATCCTACTGGGAAGTAGGTCGTGGTTTTTTCACCTTTTGAGCCAGGTGTTTTCCATGTAAAATTGCCGTGTTTTTTAAATTTCGCATTTATTATTCCGCAAACTGTAGGAGTTGGAACACATAGAAGAACCTAGTCCTTCTATAACTACTGCACGCAAAAATTGGTCACCACACAAATCACCCCCCCTCTGGTGTTGTATTGACATAGATAAACATCAAATGCAGTGTGTCACAGACAACTTTATCAGAACAGAATGACCAGAGCCTTCAACAAAAGAGTCAAGTCTAGACAGTTCACATTGGGGCAGCTGGTGTTAAAGAAGATCTTTCCGTATCAAGATGAAGCCAAAGGGAAATTCTCTCCCAAGTGGCAGGGTCCTTACATGATCCACAGAGTACTGATAGGAGGAGCTCTCATACTTGCAGAAATGGATGGAGAAGTCTGGCCAAAACTAATCAACTCGGATGCAATCAAGCGATACTATGTGTAACTCTTTATGTTTTCTCAAATGATGTAATTGAACTACGCTCGAACTGATTCCCGTTTAAGAGGGGATACGTAGGCAGCCCTATGGGTTCGGTAACAATTCAATAAAAATCTTATTTCCCCCACAATTGGAAACTGGGGCAGAATTTTGAGGAGGACCCTTAAAATTTCGAAGCAAGTTCAGCCGATCGCAGCATGTACAACAGTCAGAGATGTCAATCCATCTAACTGGGGCAGAATTTTGAGGAGGACCCTCAAAATTCCATAGCAAAAGAGGTTGCAATGTCTCGGATCTTGTCACGGTCATTGGTTCATCTAAAATTCTTAAAGTACATTTTTACTATGTCTTTTACAAAACTATGCATGCTTGCTTGTAAGGTAACTCTGTTTACCCAAATGCTACCCTGATGATGCAAACGGGATCATCAGACCAAGCAAAGCAGGACAAGCAAAGCCAGTTGGGACACGAATCAACCTCCCCCATCTACAAAACTCACGATTTTTATTTGGATGAAGGGACAAAGGATAGACATGCAGCGAAGTCACAATCCTCACAACAATCGCGTTATCGAAATCTTCTACCAGCTATGAAATTCTTCTACTATCTGCTATTCATTCTACTTTCTATATAAGGCTAATCTCTGCCTTCATCCTGCATTAGGTTAATCTCTACCTCCCCCATTTGCATAATGCTAATCTTTGCCTTCATCTCAATAAGGCTAAATGCTGCCTTCCCTTGCATAAGGCTAATCTCTTCCTTCATCCTGCATGAGGTTAAGCTCTACCTCCCCCATTTGCATAAGGCTAATGTCTGCCTTCATCTGCATAAGGCTAATCGCTTCCTTCACCTTGCATAAGGATAATCTTTGCCTTCACCTTGCATAAGTCTAATCTCGGCCTTCACCTTGCATAAGGCTAATCTCTGCCTCCATTTGCATAAGACTAAGCTCTGTTTCCATACCTGCATGAGTCTAAGCTCTGCCTCCGCATTCGCACAAGTCTAATCTCTACCTTCCCTTGCATGGGACTAAGCTCTATCTCCATACCTGCATGAGGCTAAGCTCTGCCTCCGCATTCGCACAAGGCTAATCTCTGCCTTCATTTGCATGGGACTAAGCCATTTCCCACATCTTGCATGAGACTAAGATTTGTCTCCACCTTGCATGAGGCTAAGCTCTACCTCCATCCGTATAAGGCTAATCTCTACCTTCATTTTCATAGGACTCAGCCATGTCCCGTATCTTGTATGAGACTAAGCTCTATCTCCACCTTGCATGAGGCTAAGCTCTGCCTCCATCCGTATAAGGCTAATCTCTTCCTTCACCTGCATGGGACTAAGCCTTGTCCAAGCTCTGCCCTCCACTTCACAAGACTAAGCCTTGTCTTGTTGACATCATATTATTTCATCTCATGGGCTGAAATATCGCCAATCTTTCCAAAGACGTCATAGTCTAAAGGCATCATCCTCATAGCCGGAAGACACCATGTCATGGCCTGAGGATCTCTCTCGACTTGCATATCATTATTCAAAGGCGTCATAGTTCAGAGGCACCATCCTCATGGCCCGAGAACATCATTTCATGGCCTGCAAATCTCTCACCGAACAATTCATGGCCCAGGACATCATGGTCTAAAGACGTCATCCCTAACCGTCCGAAGACGACTTTCATAGTCCAAAGGGAACCTGCATCATGTTTAAATTTCCGCACAAATATATGCTCGTAGTATCTCTATTTCCAGGTGACCCGGCAAGCAACTGCTATCCCAGCAGGAGCGATCTCGCTCAAGTTCCTTCAGTTATCTCAAAACCTGGCCTCTCACTATAACCAATCCTTCGCCTATCCCAAAACATTGTGTCCGTTATTGTGATGACTTCATCGATATATTTCGCCGATGAATCCAGAACTACACACGATCTGATTCCAGTAAATCAGGGATATGTAGGCAGCTCAGGAGCCAGAGTAAGGCCTGAATCTTTCAAACAGTTTCGCTCGGTCAAAATTGGCCATCATATCTTTACCCGAAAACTCTTTTATCCATTCCGGATAAAGAGGGGCAGCTGCTGATACCCAATTTTTACCAAAATAATTTTTTAATTGCATATATGTCTTCAAAATCATGCATTAGCATCAATTGATATTTTCCCCTAATTTTTCATATTCCTATTAATTTGCCTAATATTTTATAAATAATCATAAAATTGCATCACAAATGATTTCAAAAACATTTTTTGGTTCAGTATTACCATTTATGGTCCTATTAAGTCCAAATTATTTCATAAATAGCCAGATTGGCACCTTTTGGCTATAATTGCAATAATTTTGCAAATTATAGCCCATGAATACATTTTGCATCATTTTTTACCAGAAATTAGTCCGTTGTATTTTTAAAATACTAAATAATTATTTTTAAATATTTCCATGCATAAAAATCACTTTTGTAATTGGTTATTTATTATATAAATTAATTTTATTCAATTACTTTGGGTATTTAACAAACAGCCTTTTTTAATTTCAATTTTAGCCTAAATATACCAGCCCAACACCTTATAAAATTATCCCAATAAACCCAGGCCCAATGCCTTACCTGCCCGACCCAACCCTTTGGCTAATCCTGCCCGTTGATACTTTTTGATCAACGGCCCAAGATCCCCTTACCTTAATTAAACCAAAAGACCCCCCAACCCTAATCATTCTACTCCCTTCCCCCGCGGTCACCCTTTCCTTTCTCTCTCAAACGCTCTCTAACTGAACCCTAATTCCTTGGCGCCGTCTTTGGCTTACACTGCTATTCTATGGTGTTTCTTCATCATCTCAGGCCTCTACTGACCTCCTATTTGCTATGGTCCACCCGTCTCTTAGATCCTTGAGGAGATTTCAAGGGACCTAGGTAGGTCTGTTCTACACCTTTGGGTTTCTTGCCTGTTTCAGGACATTTGGCTCGACCATTGAGTAAGAATCTTCTTATTTTCGTTACAAATCCATGTTTTCCTAAGCCTATGTTCTCGTCTCTGTTGTACTTTCTAAAACCCTAACTTGGGTCTCCGATCTTCTCAAATATGTACAGATCTGAGACAGATTGAACATATTTCACATGTTTCCTTGAAAGTTTTCTGGGTTTTCAACTGATCTCCCATTTTCCCTAAACTAGGGTTTACCCTAAGCTGTGTTCTCAAAAGGTTTTCTGACTTTTTAATGCTTAATCGATTTTTCTTAAGTGTTCTCTACTGATTTATGCTAAGATTGCCTAAACCCTAATCGATTTATATGAAAACCCTAAATTTCTAAATGTTCTACTTCGATTCTGACTTTTCCACGTTACCCGTTGCATTGTCTCATTCTGTGTGTGACTTACATACTTTCTTAGTTAGATTCATTGCTTGTGATTTTTACCCTAGTTCATCCCTATTAGGGTTTCTAAATTATTTTCCGCCTAATTTCTCTATGTCTATGGAATCTTGCTTAGTATATCTTTTATTTGTGGAATTTGGTATTTTTCCAGAAATTAGTATCACTTTGAAACTTTGACTGATTGATTCTTGATTATTTCCCTTGTTTATGAATTTAATTAGTCTTCCTGCCTTATTTAATTGCTTGTAATATCTACTGATTCCTTACAAGATTATTTCTTTAATTAAACCCCTAATTGCTTACTCTTTACTTATGTCTGATTTGAATTTCTTTCCTTAAATATCTCTTATCCTTACCGTTGGATAATTACCCTTAATTAAGAGAAGACTATGTTGATTTTGTCTGTAATTGGTTATGTGATTTCCTTAATTACTAAGTATTGATTTCTTTTACCTTATTTTTCCCTGCTCCTAAACTGCTATATATACTCTCCTCTATTCTCACTTCTAAGAGACGAACATTAGTTCACAAACACACTTACACTCTAAAAACTCTCTGTTCTTCTCTGCTACTTGTGATATTCATTGATAGCCGGCTGTAAGCCAATGTTAGATATTGCACAACATCTGCTTTGCATTCTATGTTCTCTTTTCCTAACTGGTATGTCCCTGATTAATTTTCAAAATCTCAACCCTATGTGTTTCATCACTGCTTTAATTCATCAGTTATGAGTTCAATTATTTTTCCTGTTTACTATGTTGCTTAGCGTGCCTAACACTGTCTTGTTCAATATGTGATTAGCATGTCTAAACTATAATTGCCTGCCTACTGCTTTATCTAGCATGCCTCAACCTGTTTTGTTCTATATATGTCAACATGTCTGCACTAGGAATACTTGTGTGGTGTTTGCCTAGTCTGTTCATTTGAATTCCTGCTTATTTTACTTTACTGATAAGATCATGCTGAGTTATCTAGTCTCTCAAAGTAACTCTATTTGTGTGTTTGATCCTGCCCAGTGTTTATGTTTTTTCAACATGGCTTTACTAATCTTTGCTCTATGTCTCAATCACTTACCTTTATAACTAACTTATTAATCCTATAGAGATCTTGAGAACTCTGTGCATCTCGCTGTTTATATGTTTCACTATACATTGATGTGTATTCTATGTGTCCCCTACCCCTCTATCCCTGTTTGGAATCTGTTTGCTAAGTATTTCTGAATCTGGTTGTTCTAAGACCAATTGATTTGTGTTCTGATTTAAAAAGTGTTTTAATACTTTTCTCAAACTGTTTCACCACTAAACTAGTTCCTATATCAGAAAACCTTTTCACTCCTAGAGTCATCTCTATACTGTTTTCTTATCAAAAACTTTTCAAAACTATATCAAGCACTCTCACTTTACTCTTAAGTCAATAGGTTCCGCCCCTCCAGTGTATGCCTTGGGATCCTCTTGAGATTCCTTTGAAATCTGGCACACCGCACATACTCAATCCTTATTGTGAAAAAGACTGGGGGTGAGCACTGCCTGGGATTTTTGAGGTTCTTAGGGAACTCTGACACACCTGGACATGAATTTGGCTATGAAACCCTTGGCATTTTAGACTACTGAAGGCCTGGTATCCCCAGGTTTACTTTGGGCCTGCTTCAGGCTCCCTATATTTTAATTTATATTTCATTTATGTAATTTATGTAATCTTGGTCTGTAATAATCCTTTATAAACAGATATTGGGGTAACTAGTGAAAAATGAGGGTAGCTATATGATTCTGTGGGGTAAAGTTGGGTAGGAATCATGCTTTAGGATTTACAATATGCTAATCCGCTCTAGAAATCATTTTCTAGGCTTGTGTGATGCACTAGAAATCACATTCTAGGATTGCTATGTTATTTGCATTAAAACTTTGCTGAATCTGTGCATTAGATATCCTATTTTAGGGCACTCACGTTTATTTCTTTGCATATTAGAAACATGTGGTAAACCATCATTCTCTTTCTGATTCTGTATAATTCATGATCATTTAGAAATCATGCCACTAGGACATTAAAATTGCCTAATAAATAGTCATCTCTGTGTGCATTAGATATCCTGTTCTTAGGACTCTATTGCATCTATTTTGAATCATGTCTATTTCGACTAGATAAATAACTGTCCATGAAAAGGTTTAAAACAGCCTCACGCGTAGGTATCGGGTCGCTAAATACAAATTGGTATAAATCACTTGTTATAATCTGTATCACCTAGATCATCGTACTGTCGTGCCCCCTTTTTTCCGCTCCTTTCAGATCAGTCAGGGTTTTTGACATTATTGGGACAACTCGTTTCCTTTTGGAAAAGGGGTAAGGAATTGAAGAGTCGCTACCTAACGAATTAAGGTGCGTTAGGGCACCTACTAAGGGTCATTTACAAACACAGATTGGATAACTAGAGATAGGGTAAGGGCTTGAGATTACTTCAAGGGGAAGGTGTTAGGCACCCCTCGAAGTCCACAACTGTGTTTCCCGGCCAAACAAACTTTGTGAATTTTAAAACAGGTAGCCCATAAGCAATAAAACCACATAGGTAAATAAAGGTTTTTGAGAAGATTCACAGTCTAAGCACACATATGTGCTAAAGATTAAAAGATTTAAAGCCTAGGCACACATATAAGGTTTTGAAAGAGTTATGATCTAACACACATATGTAAGGGATAGGGGGTCCTAGGTTGTTTATTCTATAGGATCACATCAGTGCAATGCCCGGTATTCACTCCTCAATAAGGGGCTACACGTTGCATTAGTGCACCGACTATCATATCCATATCAACCCTTCCCCACCCCTTAGCGGTTATTAAGCGAGTTTATTTAATGACCTCTATGCGGGCTGTTACCCGTCCTTCCTTAATGGTCCTGGAGGAGATTGGGACCCCTACTTATCGGAAGTTCTAAACAGACCCCTAAGGTTAAAAGGAGAAAATACTAAGGCGACAAGCAAGAAAAAATAGGACTTTAGCAAATAAATCAGGAAAGAAGCAATTAGGAGGTTCGGATTTACCTCCACAAATAATGCACGTAAACAACACGACTCAAACAAAAATAAGAGCAGTATTATTAGACAGGATCCTAAAAGATGATGTCTAAGTGAATATCAAAACACAGAAGATATGCAGTTTTATTTTATAAACCCATAAGCAGGGGACTTAATCAGTTTGCCTACTGATTTTAAGCATGTTAACCATTAAGCAGTAAACGCAAAAGAAATAGTTTTCCCGTTTTATAAAAAGTTGGTTACCTAAGGCTTGCCTAGGCGTGGGGAATGCACTATAGTTACCAGAATTATTTAAAAACAATTTAGAAGTTGTTTTACCTAAATCATGCTGTTCTAAGTGTTGCAAAGACACATGGGTTATTACCACTTTGTTTAAAACATGCTGAGACATGTTTTGTATCCTTTTTCATGCGTTAGCAATTTAACTAGGTGTGACTGAGCGAGTACAAACAAGATCCTAAAGCATGGTATATAATGCACATATAAAATGCGCAATGATTTATATGCAGAGTTCCTAAAGCAGGATTTCTAAATGCATAGCATGATCTCAGGATATGCAGAGTTCCTAAAGCAGGATGCACAAAAGATTACATCATTGTTAAGCATGAATTCAAAAAAAATATGCAGGAACAACAGTTCGTGTTAGTGCTATTATTTAGCCCGGAAGCATGATTTCTAAGTGATAAAATAATGTCAAATGAGATGCTGAAATAGTAAACCTAAGAACATGATATCTAATGCATGACATACTTAGAATGTATTGGTCCTAAACATGGATTCTAATGCACATATAGAAATGTAAGCCTAAGGCATGGTTTCTACCCCATTGATATTGATAACATATATAACTACCCTCCATTTTTCACTATCAATCCCCAATATTTATTTACAACAATTATTACAAATTAGTGCGAATGAATTACATAAATAGATAAAGAAAAATAAGAAGTTACACTATAGGGAGCCTGAAAACAGGCCCAGATTCTCAGAACCTCAAATGCCCAAATGTTTCGTAAACTTTCTCATATCCGGGTGTATCAGAGTTCCCTAAGGAGCTCAAGGGATCCCGGACAGTGCTCACACCCAGATTTCACAACCATAATTGAGTAAGTGCAGTGTGAAAGTTCCAGCCCTAATGCATCAGAGTTCAGAGGGATCTCATAGGAATCCCTAAGCAGTCACACATTAGAGGGGCAGAACTTAAGGACCTAAGAGTAGAGTGAGATTTCTTGATATAGTTTTGAAAAGGTTTTAGTAAGAAAACAGTGTTAAAAGAGACTTGCTTGAAACAGTTTCTGTGAAATAAAAGAGGGAGTCATTCAGTAAAACAAATTTTAAAAAGAGAGAGTAATATAATTAAACAACAGCAGATCAAACATAGAGCCAAAACCAAACTCAGAAATACTTAAAGAATACAATACCAAAACAGGATGAACAAATCTACACACAAGGGTGATGGGGATTGGGGACACATAGAGCATATTTAGTGCACACATAGTTACAGGAGCATAATAATTCTTATAGGGGTTTAGGGAATCAACATATTATGAATCTCAGAACCAACACAGGATCAGACAACTTAGGATAACTAATTGCTTTTTACAAAAGGTTCATGATAGAAATCAGGGAAAACATAAGTAAGGCAGAGTCACATTGGGGTATACTACAAACGGGGTTCATAAGTAGGCTGATCCTAAGGGGTTGGACATATTAAGAAGCATGCTGATAAAGCAGTAAAGTAGACATATTAGTTTCAGGTTGAACAACAAAACCACAGATAGAAACATATTAGAAACATGATAAACTGAAGTAGTAAAAGAAGCATATTGGTTTGGGACTTGAATTGATATCAGAGCATACCAGTAAAGAAGACAGTAAACACAAAAGTGAAGGGACATGAGAGCACAATAGTTAGCCTTGTCTTGCAGCCGGTTAACTCAGAATAATAGTAAGTAACACAGAAAGAGAGCAGAAATCTTTGAGTGTGAGAGATAGAGTTTGAACTAGTGTGTTCGTGTCTTTTTGTGTGAGTGAGTGTGTGTGTATATATATAGTAGTTTGAAACTAGGTAGAATAAGGTAAGAATCACAATTAAGCAGTAAATTATGGAACTCAAAACCAATTAGAGTAAAATCAGTGCAAGTACTCCCTTGATTAAGGGAGTCAACTTCAAACGGTAAGAACATTTAACGAATAAGGAAAGAAATCAATGTGTAACTAGAGCATAACAGATAAGAAAACAATTCAAATAGTGCAAGTACAGAACATGTAATTAGGACTAGGTACATAAGGTTCTAATTAAGGAAATATCATAAGAATCAATTAACAGTGTAGTCAACCATAAAATAAGGCAAGAAAATAACTTAGAGGTCGGAAATCAATAAAAGATATCATCACAGGAAATCAGTAAAAGGTGTTAATCACATAAAATTAGGGATTCAAATATGAACAATACTGATTAAGGGGAGAACTAACACCAAATTTCTATGAACAAACAGAGTAAACACATAATAGTCAAGAAGAAGTAAAATCAGAAACGTAGTAAAGTAAGAATCACATAGAATCAGGGATTCAACTAGAGAAGATAGAATTGATTAGAGGAATTAACAGAATAAACATAATATAAGCGGAACAAGCAAGAATCAGAAACCCTACTGAACATAATAGGGTAAAATCACAAAAACTCAAAGTGTTCATGAGAAACAAGCACGCAAACATATTACCAAAGACGAACTTAGAATTATAACAAGTGTTCAAACTAAGGTTTTATGACAACAAGTTATGACTAAAAAGCAATTTTAACAAAAGGTCGTTTTAAACATCGGAGAACAACATTAAAAGACCAGAAATATATTTTGAAGAAAAGTTTCGAAAACTCTAATGAAAAAATAAAGCGACGCTTTGAGAAATTGAAAGGTTTTTTCATGAAACAAATGAAAATAGCTCAGAAAGACCCCAGATCTGTTATAGATCTAAGAGGTACAGTAGAAGAGGTTAGGGTTTTCTAGAAAATAACCCAGAAATAGAGAGACCGGCTTATGAACCCATAGGTTTAGCCAGAAAAAGGAAAGATCTTACTCGATCGAGCAATGGTGTCCTGAGAATGGTGAGCCCAGGCCCAGGGGTGAGTGGAATGCCCACGAGTCCGGAACCAAAATAATGTCCTTTTGGACAAAAAAGAACATTAATAGCTGGTAAAAAAAGGTACAAAAATATATATAACACACTAATTCTGTGTGCTATACATTAACGGTAACTTTTGCCGTTAAGGTATAGCGCACAAAATTAGTGCGTTATACCTCTGACTTTCTGACTGCCCAGGTATAACGCAGGGTTTTGTGTGCTATACATATAGCGTATTTGCCGCGCTATATTCATTATTTAATCCCCTTCGTCTTTGTCACGACCCGAAATCCCACCTTCAGGCCATGATAGCGCCTAACGTTGTACCCGCTAGGCAAGCCAACGTGTTAACTGAATTGATTTATTAACAAGTGAAAGTAACAAAAACTGACTAGATAATTGAGATAAAGTGCGGAAGCATTAACAAAATCTAAATAACAATAACTAATAATGAAGAAACCCCTTTAAGTACAAAACCCAGAAATGGAGTCACAACCTCACGAACCAGTCTAAGATTTAGCTAAAAACAACAGTATGAAATAAAATGATATATATGTCTTGAAACACATAGATGACAGAATGAAAGATAGACAGTGACGCTAAGATCCATGAACGTCTGCATAACTACCTCGGTGTCGTCTGAAATGGACTGAAGGACGCTCCCCCTAACGATGTCCACTGGGTCCGGCTGCATAATCTGAACAACATAAAGAAGTGCAGGCGTAGCATCAGTACAACCGACCCCATGTACAGAGTAAGTGTAGAGCCTAACCTCGGTGAAGTAGTGACGAGTCTAGGACACGACAACAAATTGTACCTGTGCAGTTCAATAGTATAGCAGAAAATAAACAAGGAATACATTTACGGGGAAGAATAGGCTAGGGATAAAAAGGGGGCAACAATTGCTAAAATATTAGAATCAAGTACTAACAGGAATGTAGTAGTAAAACAGGAAGTAACAACTCGAAACAAGTAAAATAGACAGGAGAAGGCACGACATGATCCCTCGTGCATAGCCTCAAAATCACACGGCACGGAATGTCCCCTCGTGCATAAATAATAATCACTCAGCACAGAATATCCCCTCGTGCATAACTAATAATCACTCGGCGCGGAATTTCCCCTCGTGCATAATGAATATAAAAGCCACAATTGATATGAAAGGTTAACAATACGACATTTCAAATGCACATAAGTAATCAACAAAATTCTATTGTCCTGGCAAGGGACTCAGCTATAACCAATCTCACTCAGAAGTATAATGTCAACAGTAAACCCTCGACCAAACAAATAATCAATAACTTTCTACATCATAAAGTAACCTCAAGACACCACTTCCAAGGTTCCCAATACTTTACATCACCGAGAATATCAAAGAATATTAAATAACTCATCAAGATTCGACTCACGGGCATGCTTGACGAACACATATAGGTACACATCACCTCATCTATACGTTGGACATGAATTATACATAGCAAATAAGACTCTATACCTATTCCCTCAAGCTAAGGTTAGGCCAAACACTTACCTCGGCTCCAAGAATGCAAGTCAAGCCTCAATCACGACCTTTCCTCTTGAATCCGACTCCGAAACGATAATATCTAGACATAATTGACTTAATAACATCAATAATTATTCAATAACTCAATCCTAAAGCCTAATTATACATTTCCCATAGTTCTACCAAAAATGCCAAAATTCGACCCCGGGCCCGCTTGGTCCAAACCCGAGGTTCAGATCGAAACCCGATCACCCATTCCCCCACGAGCCCGAATATACAATTTGTTTTTAAATCCGACCCCTAAATGAGGTTGGATTCCCCAAAATTCCAAAAGCCCTAACTCTACCCAAAACCCCCAATTTCTAACTTTGATTTCATGTTTTTAGCCCTAGAATCTAGTGATTGATGAAGGAAAATTGAAGAAATTAGAGTTAAGAACACTAACCTATGAAGCTATGGTGGAATGGTCTCCTAACAATCGCCTAAGAAGAGTGGAGAAGAAGAAAATGGTGAAAGATATGAAAATCCCGTAACGGGTATTCTGTTTTAAGGCTTTAAAATGACTGGACGAAATAAGCCTATGCGATCGCGAAGAGAGGGCTGCGATCGCATAGAGGTCTGCTTCTAATGCACCGCGATCGCGAACAGGGGCATGTGATCGCACAACTCAAGGAACCCCTCCCCATGCGATCGCGAACGAGTCTATGCGATCGCACAGGGTACCTAGCCAGCCCCCCACCCGGACCTCCTATACCCCTACGCGATTGCAGACAGCTCTAGGAACACAGTTTTTGCTAAGTTTTCACAGGATGAAATTTTGGGTCATCACAGTCTTCCCCAACCCCACCAGATCCTCGATCCTCTTCTCCCCCATTTTTTTACTCTCCCTATTTTCTGGTCCCCCCTCATTTCAGTAAAAAAATAAATTTTGGGCCCCCCGTCACACAAAAGGTGTAGAACGTAGGTCCCACTTCGGAGTAGAGCATCGTATTATTGTGGGTTCACTCTTTCGGAGTCAAATTTTTAACCAATTTGCTTTCCGAAAATACTAAATCGGGGTATTTTGCTTTATTTTATGTTGAAACTTTTATAATAATGCGTATTAGTTGATTTCAATGTGTTATATTTCCTTTTGTGTTTTATTTGCGAAACTAGTATGTTACATTTATCCAGACTTAAATATTAGTGTTGTATAAAAAAATATAAAATTGTGAAATAAATTTATTTGTTAATATCCGGACTTATATATTTGTGTTTCCATGCCTTTTTGTGTTTTGTTTGTGATTAAAATGTATTTGTTGTTTATATTTAGTTTAGTTTATTTGTTAGCGTAGTAAAATGTAGAGCCTTTTATCGTAGTAAAATATAGAGTCTTTATATATAAAGTGTAGTATTTTAGCATAGAATCCCTTTAGTTTAAGTATCTTATACTGGTAGTTGAATATATATATATATATATTGTACAATTAAGTTATGAAAAATTATGAATTTAAATTATAAAGCAAACACACAAAATTATAAAAATATTGAATTTGACACACATAATTACTAATGATAGTTTGGTGCTACTGTGCCTCAAATATCGAACCTGGAACCCATATATATATATATATATACACACATATATATATATATATATATATTGTAAAATTAAGTTATTAAAAATTACTAATTTAAATTATAAACAAACATACAAAATTATAAAAATATTGAATTTGACACACATAATTATTAATGATAGTTTGGTGCTACTGGGCCTCAAATATCGAGCCTGAAACCTATAGGTATGTATGTATGTATATATATATATATATATACACACACACACTCTCTGTAACATTAAGTTATTAAAAATTATGAATTTAAATTATAAAACAAACACACAAAATTATAAAAATAT
>ML340410.1:0-11087 GCA_005239505.1 Nicotiana paniculata
CAGATTATATTTGCAGCGCCCGTTTAGTCTTTCTATAAGACATAGTTGAGCGTGATCAATAGCGCTTGAAAGGAAATACAAAATTGAAGATGTCGGGTTGAAGAAATTCGTTGCCGCTAAATTTTTGGGCTACAAAATGGTAGATAGCAAGTCTGTTATTACCCAAGTCCAAGAATTGCAAGTGATTATTCACGATCTCCTTGCTGAAGGTATAAGTCAAATTGATATTGATGTTGAAAGTATTAATTATATTATTTTTACTAACAGAATTTTCATTGAAGGTCTTGTCATCAATGAAGCATTCCAAATTGCAGCAATGATTGAGAAGTTGCCTCCTTTGTGGAAGGACTTCAATAACTACTTAAAACACAAATGCAAGGAGATGTCCCTCGAAGATCTCATTGTTCGGTTGAGAATCGAAGAGGACAACAAATCTACTGAAAAGAAAGTCCATGGAAACTCAACAATAATGGGAGTAAATATTGTTGAGGATACTCCTCAAAATAATAGAAAGAGGAAGAAGGCTTCTGAACCGAAATGCAACCCAAGCAAGAAGCGGTTCAATGGAAATTGCTACAACTGTGGGAAAGCTGGACACAAATCTATAGATTGTCGTGCTCCAAAGAATGACAAGAAGAATGGTCTAGCAAACATGGTTGAAAAGCACGAAAATGTTGATGACTTGTGTGCTATGCTTTCTGAATGCAATCCGGTGGGAAATCTTAAGGAGTGGTGGATGGATTCTGGAGCCACTCGCCATGTTTGTGTTGTTAGAGAAGTGTTTGCTACATATTCTCCCGTTGGACCCGAAGATAGAGGAAATTTTACAACGGCCAAAATTGAAGGATATGGGAAGATATTTCTGAAAATGACTTCTGGCAAGGTGGTGACTCTGAAAAAAGTCCTTCATGTTCCCGAGATTAGGAAGAACTTAGTCTCTGATGGACTTCTCGTTAAGAATGGGTTTAAATGTGTTTTTGTATCTCATAAGGTTGTAATAAGTAAGAATGAAATGTTTGTAGGAAAAGGTTACCTCACTGAGGGCCTTTACAAGCTGAATGTAATTGTCGTTGAGAATATTCAGCTTTTTTTTACTTGATTAAGTCAAATAATTTATGACATATATATTTGGGTCATGTCAATTATAAAAGCTTGCAAAAAATGATTAACTTGGAAGTATTGCCTAAGTTTGAATGCGACAAATCAAAATGTCAAATATTTGTGGAATCTAAGTATGTTAAACATCTTATAAGTCAGTTGAAAGGAATTCAAATCCTTTAGACTTAATTCACAAAGATATTTACGGCATGAAGTTAATACCATATCGCGGTGGAAAGAAGTATTTCATAAGTTTTATTAACGACAGTACTCGATATTGCTATGTTTACTTACTTAATAGTAAAGATGAAGCAATAGACGCATTCAAGCAATACAAAAATGAAGTTGAAATGCAACTTAACAAGAAAATTAAAATGATAAGAAGTGATATGGGTGGTGAATATGAATCTCCTTTTGAAGAAATATGTTTAGAATATGGAATTATTCATAAAACAACGGCCCCTTACACGCCCCAATCCAATGGGATTGCGGAAAGAAAGAACCGTTTATTAAAGGAGATGATGAACACATTGTTGATAAGTTCTAGTTTTCCACCGAACTTGTGGGGGGGAAGCCAACCGTATACTAAATCGAGTACCCCATAGCAAAACACAATCCATTTCATATAAAAAATGGAAAGGAAGGAAGCCCAACTTGAATTATTTTAAAGTGTAGGGTGTTTGGCAAAAGTACAAGTTCCTAAACCTAAAAAGGTAAAAATAGGACCGAAAATCGTTGATTGTGTTTTCATATGATATGCGACAATTAGTAAAGCATATCGATTTCTGGTTCATAAATTAGATAATCCCGACATTCATAATAATACGGTTATAGAATCAGATAATGCTGAGTTCTTTGAAAATATATATCCGTATAAAAAGGAATGTGAGTCGATTCTGAAGGATCTAAACGACCTCGAGAAGAAACAAAAGAAAGTACATTTAATCAGGATGATCCAAGACGTTGTAAACGTCAAAGAACGTCTACTTCATTTAGACCATATTTTGTGAACTTTTTATTGGAAAACGAGCCTCAAACATTTAAAGAAGCCATGTCTTCTTCGGAATCATTGTTTTGGAAAGAGGCAGTCAATAGTGAAATAGAATCCATATTGAACAACCATACATGGGAATTGGTTGATCTTCCTCCTGGAAATAAACCGTTGGGTTCTAAATGGATTTTTAAGAGGAAAATGAAAGATGATGGAACAATTGATAAATATAAGGTAAGACTTATGGTCAAAGAATATAGACAACGAGAAGGTTTTGACTATTTTGATACATACTCTCTAGTTACAAGAATTACGTCCATACGAATGTTAGTAGCATTAGTTGCAGGTTATGGTCTTGAAATTCATCAAATGGACGTTAAGACGGCCTTCTTAAATGGATATTTGGAGGAAGAAATCTACATGGAACAACCTGAAGGGTTTGTGGTTCCAGGTAAAGAAAAGAAGGTATGTAGACTTGTTACGTCCCTTTACAGACTAAAACGAGCACCCAAACAATGGCATGCGAAATTTGACCAAACAATGTTGTCAAATGGTTTTAAGATAAATGAATGTGATAAATGTGTGTACATTAAAAATGTTCCAAATCACGTAGTCATTGTTTGCTTATATATGGATGATATGCTGATAATGAGTAATGGAATTGCCAATATAAACGCGATGAAGTGTATGCTAACTAGCAAGTTTGATACGAAGGACTTGGGAGTTACTGATTTAATTCTGGAGATTAAAATCCATAAGACTCCTCAAGGTTCGGAATTGGCACAATCTCATTATATTAAGATAGTACTTCAAAAATTCAAGCACTTAGGGTTTAAAGTTGCAAAGACTCCATTTGACGTGAATCTTGCATTAGCAAAGAACAAACGCCAAAGCATATCACAATTGGATTATGCTCGTGTGTTGGGATGCTTAATGTATATCATAAATTGTACACTACCATATATAGCTTGTGCTGTAAGTAAATTGAGTCGATACACGAGCAATCCAGATCAATATCATTGGATGACAATGAAACGAGTTTTGGGATATTTAGAACATACCCAGGACTTTGCTTTGCACTACAGTAAATATCCTGCGGTGATTGAGGGATACTGTAATGCAAATTGGATCACCGGTTCAACTGATTCTAAGTCCACAAGTGGATATGTATTCACTATTGGTGGAGGAGCAGTATCATGGAAGTCGTCCAAACAAACTTGTATTGCCCGCTCTACAATGGAGGCTGAGTTCATAGCCTTAGATAAAGCCGATGAAGAAGTTGAATGACTCCTGAATTTCTTGGAAGACATTTCATTTTGGCCCAAACCGTTGGCACCAATATGCATACATTGGGATAGTCAAGCGACAATTGGAAGTGATTAGAGTGTTATGTATAATGGTAAATATCGTCATATAAGACGAAGACGTAAAACTGTTAGGCAAATACTCTCTAGATGAATTATCACGATTGACTATGTAAAGTAAAGTGATAATGTGTCGGATGCACTTACAAAAGGACTAACTAGATAGGTAGTTGAGAAATCATCGAGGGGAATGGGACTATGGACGAGAACAAGTCATTGTGGCGGTAACTCTACCTAGAAGACTGGAGATCCCAAGATCTAGGTTCAAGGAGATCAAACAAAGTCATTAATGACGGTTCAACATTGTCAACTAAAATTTTGGTCCATTCTCGTGATGAGACAATGTTCAATACCACGGATAAAGCATTAAGGCTTTTTAATAATTTCTAAATTTGATACGGGGTATATCAAATAGTGTATCTACGGGATGACATGTTTTGGAATCACCTAGGTAAGTGTGAAGTGTTAGCCACTTCAAGAAGAATTTTGTAAGGCCAGTTCTCTACGCACTTATGAAACCAGATGGTGTTCATGGTTGAAACGAACACAACAATGAGAACCAAAGACGGTTAATGGTTGATTGTGTGACTTATGGTTGTCTAGGTATACACAAAAGTTTGACTGTTTAAAGATATCAAATCTACCAATTGACCGAGTATATCCGATATAAGTTCACTACAGAAAGTTCAAAAGAAACCTACTTATCCAGATGCGATTAATCCTTGCTTGAGAGTCACACAGTTTTTCATGCATATTTTCGTGATATAGACATTCCCCATTCGTGTGGGGGATTGTTGGATTTTTTAAAGCTTAAATGTAGCTTAAAAGAGGTTGAATGGGAAATGGAGGAAAAATAAAATATTTGAGTTTTCCTCCATGACTAAGGGACATTGTCCCATATTAGAAAAGGAAAAGGTTTTTGATAGGTATATATATATACAATTGCTCTTCTTCTAGATCTTAAAGAGTTAAGAAGAAGGCAAGCCTCGCGCCATCGTCGTCGTCATCGCCGCTGTCGTTCGCTCGGCTCGGCTTCGGCTTCGGCTTCGGAGTTGGATTCGGATTCAGATTCGGATTTGGATTTGGTCAAATAATCGATTGATTGATTAATTTTTTGGACTAAATTTATTTGTTAATAGTAAATATTAACGTAATATTATTAAATATTCATTTTTTGTAAAAATAAAATTAATATTAAATCCAACGGAAAATTAAGTGTTCGTTTTCGTTATCCGTTTTTTGTTTTCCGTTTTTGTAACGGAAAATTAAGTTGCCTCAGTGTTTTTACTTCCTGGTTTATTATTGCATAAATATCCATCTACGTTATGGACGTTTTAAGTAAATATCCTTTCTGAAGAGTTGCACCTCTTCAATTTGAGCTCAACATTGGCTATAAATAGCAGTCCGTTCTCTTAGATTTTTCATACGAATTTCTGAGTTCTCCTCCTTTCTTCTGCATTGTTTTAACTATAAAGAAAGCAACAGTAAGTGTGATTTGCTACCGATCATTGTGTTCGCTGAAACACTGGGGTTTAAAGTACCACTACACCAGTATGTAATTCGTTCTATCCTCGGAGGAAATAATCCAAAACCTTGGGTACTATGAGGGGATTAAGTTCCTTAAAGAAAATATGTGAATTCAATGTGCTTAGATTAAATTCTATTTCTTTTACATTTCTGTTTATATGCTATTTTATCTTCTCCAGAATTATTTTACAAATACAGTTTACTAACAAGCTTAAGGAACTTAACTGTTTTCTGTATTTGTGTTATACTCACTTTTCTGGAGACTAAAACCTTTGTGGTTTTCTACTCCATTGGAGATTAAAATCTACATGATTTTAACGTTTGTTTGTGTTATTCTTACAGAAATGACGAACGACAACGGGAACCAGACTGTTCCTATGATGAATACCAATGCATCCACAAGACGAATAACACCGGCATTGGCACCGGCAGAAAAACTCGAAAAAAAATTCGGGATTGATTTCAAGCGATGGCAGCATAAGATGTTCTTCTATTTGACGACTTTAAGTCTAGAGAAGTTCATTAAGGAGATGTTCCTTTTCTGCCCGACAAAACTCCAGAAATGAATGCTTTCTCGTGACTGAGGCGTGAAAGCATTCTGATTTTCTATGCAAGAATTACATTCTTAGCGGACTGGAGGACGATCTGTATAATGTCTATAGCAATGTGGAGAAGTCAAAATAACTGTGGGTAGCGCTTGAAAGGAAATACAAAACTAAATATGACGGATTGAAGAAATCCGTTGCCGCTAAATTTATGGACTACAAAATGGTAGATAGCAAGTCTGTTATTACCCAAGTCCAGGAATTGCAAGTGATTATTCACGATCTCCTTGCCGAAGGTATAAGTCAAATTAATACTTATGTTGAAAGTATTAATTATATTGTTTTTACTAACAGAATTTTCATTGAAGGTCTTGTCATCAATGAAGCATTCCAAGTTGCAACAATAATTGAGAAATTGCCTCCTTTGTGGAAGGACTTCAAAAACTACTTGAAACACAAACGCAAGGATACGTCCCTTGAAGATCTCATTGTTCAGATGAGAATCGAAGAGGACAACAAAGCTGCTGAAAAGAAAGGTCGTGGAAACTCAACAATAATGGGAGCAAATATTGTTGAGGATACTCCTCAAAGTAATATAAAGAGGAAGAAGGCTTCTGGACCGAAAAACAACCCAAGCAAGAAGCGGTTCAACGGATATTGCTACAACTGTGGGAAAGCTGGACACAAATCTAGATATTGTCGTGCTCCTAAGAAAGAAAAGAAGAAAGGTCAAGCAAACATGGTTTAAAAGCACGAAGATGTTGATAGCTTGTGTGCTATGCTTTATGAATGCAACCTGGTCGGGAAGCCTAAGGAGTGGTAGATTGATTCTGAAGCCACTCACCATGTTTGTGCTGTTAGAGAAGCGTTTGCTACATATGCTCCCTTTGGACCCGAAAAGATGTTTTCTATGGGAAATTCTGCAACTGCCAAAATTGAAGGATGTGGGAAGATATTTCTGAAAATGACTTCTGGCAAGGTGGTGACTCTGAACAACGTACTTCATGTTCCCGAGATTATGAAGAACTTAGTCTCTGCTAGACTTCTCATTAAGAACGAGTTTAAATGTGTTTTTGTATCTGATAAGGTTGTAATAAGTAAGAATGAAATATTTGTAGGAAAATGTTACCTCACCGAGGGCCTTTTCAAGCTGAATGTAATGGACGTTGAGAATAATAAAATTTCAGCTTCTTCTTACTTGCTTGAGTCAAATGGTTTATGGCATATATGTTTGGGTCATGTCAATTATAAAACCTTATGGAAAATGATTAACTTGGAAGTATTGCGTAAGTTCAAAATGTCAGATATGTGTGGAATCTAAGTATGTTAAACATCCTTATAAGTCAGTTCGAAGGAATTCAAATCCATTAGACTTAATTCATACAGATATTTGCGACATGAAGTCAATACCATCTTGCGGTGAAAACAAGTATTTCATAAGTTTTATTGATGACAGTACTCGATATTGCTATGTTTACTTACTTAATAGTAAATATGAAGTAATAGACGCATTCAAGCAATACAAAAATGAAGTTGAAACACAACTTAACAAGAAAATCAAAATGATAAGAAGTGATAGGGGTAGTGAATATGAATCTCCTTTTGAAGAAATATCCTTAGAATATGGAATTATTCATCAAACAACGGCTCCTTACATGCCCCATTCCAATGGGATTGCGGAAAGAAAAAATCGTTCATTAAAAGAGATGATGAACGCATTGTCGATAAGTTCTGGTTTGCCACAAAACTTGTGGGGGGAAGCCAACGGTATACTAAATCGATTACCCCATAGAGAAACACAATCCATTCCATATGAAAAATGGAAGAAAGGAAGCCCAACTTGAATTATTTTACAGTGTGGAATGTTTGGAAAAAGTGCAAGTTCCTAAACACAAAAGGGTAAAAATAGGACCGAAAACCGTTGATTATGTTTTTATAGGATATGCGACAAATAGTAAAGCATATCGATTTCTGGTTCATAAATCAGAAAATCCCGACATTCATAATAATACGGTTATAGAATCAGATAATGTTGAGTTCTTTGAAAATATATATCCGTATAAAAAGGAATGTGATTCGATTGGTGAAGGATCTAAACGACCTCGAGAAGAAACAAAAGAAAGTACATTTAATCAGGAGGATCCAAGACGTTGTAAACATCAAAGAATGTCTACTTTATTTGGACTAGATTTGCTGACTTTCTTATTGGAAAATGATCCTCGAACATTTAAAGAAGCCATGTCTTCTTCGGAATCATTGTTTTGGAAAGTGGTAGTCAATAGTGAAATCGAATCCATATTGAATAACCATACATGGGAATTGGTTGATCTTCCTCCTGGAAATAAATCATTGGGTTCTAAATGGATTTTTAAGAGGAAATGAAAAATGATGGCACTATTAATAAAGATAAGGCAAGACTTATGGTCAAAGGGTATAGACAACGAGAAGGTCTTGACTATTTTGATACATAATCTCCAGTTACAAGATTACGTCCATACGAACGTTAGTAGCATTAACTGCAGTTTAGGGTCTTGAAATTCATCAAATGGACGTTAAGACGACCTTCTTAAATGGAGATTTGGAGAAAGAAATATACATGGAACAACCTAAAGGGTTTTTGGTTCCAGGTAAAGAAAAGAAGGTATGTAAACTTGTTAAGTCCCTTTACGGACTAAAACAAGCACCCAAACAATGGCATGCGAAATTTGACCAAATAATGTTGTCAAATGGTTTTAAGATAAATGAATGTGATAAATTTGTGTATATTAAAATTTTTCCAAATCACATAGTCATTGTTTGCTTATATGTGAATGATATGCTGATAATGAGTAATGACATTGCCAACATAAAGCGACGAAGCGTATGTTAACTAGCAAGTTTGATATAAAGGACTTGGGAGTTGCAAATTTAATTCTGGGGATTAAGATCCATAAGACTCATCAAGGTCTGACATTGTCACAATCTCATTATATTAAGACAGTACTTGGAAAGTTCAAGCACTTAGGGTTTAAAGTTGCAAAGACTCCAATTGACATGAGTCTTGCATTAGCAAAGAACAAAGGCCAAAACATATCACAATTGGGTTATGCTCGTGTGTTGGGATGCTTAATGTATATCATGAATTGTAAACGACCAGATATAGTTTGTGCTATAAGTAAATTGAGTCGATACTCGAGTAATCTAGGTCAATCTCATTGGATGGAAAATAAGCGAGTTTTGGGATATTTAGAACATACCCAGGACTTTGCTTTGCACTATAGTAAATATCCTGTGTTGATTGAGGGATACTGTGGTGCAAATTGGATTACCGGTTCAACTGATTCTAAGTCCACAAGTTGATATGTATTCTTTATTGGTGGAGGAGAGGTATCTTGGAATTCGTCCAAACAAACTTGTATTGCCCGCTCTACAATGAAGGCTGAGTTCCTAGCCTTAGATAAAGCCGATGAAGAAGTTGAATGACTCCTGAATTTCTTGGAAGACATTTCATTTTGGCCCAAACCGTTGGCACCAATATGCATACATTACGATAGTCAAGCGACAATTGGAAGCGATTAGAGTGTTATGTATAATGGTAAATATCGTCATATAAACCGAAGATGTAAAACTGTTAGGCAATTACTCTCTAGATGAATTATCACGATTGACTATGTAAAGTCAAGTGATAATGTGTCAGATCCACTTACAAAAGGCCTAACTAGAGAGGTAGTTGAGAAGTCATCTAGGGAAATGGGAATATGGCCGATAACAAGTCATTGTGGAGGTAACTCTACCTAGAAGACTGGAGATCCCAAGATCTAGGTTCAAGGAGATCAAACAAAGTCATTAATGACGGTTCAACATTGTCAACTAAATTATTTGTTCCATTCTCGTGATGAGACAATGTTCAGTATCAAGGANATATATACGGGATGACATGTTTAGGAATTACTTATGTAAGTGTGAAGTGTTAGCCGCTTCAAGGAAAATTTTGTAAGGCCAGTTCTCTATGCACACCAGGTGGTGTTCATGATTGAAACGAACAAAACAATGAGAACCAAAGACGATTAAGGGTTGATTGTGTGACTTATGGTTGTCTAGGTATACACCAAAGTTCGACAGTTCAAAGATATCAAATCTATCGATTGATCGAGTATATCCGACATAAGTTCACTACGGAAAGTTCAAAGGGAAACCTACTTATCCAGATGAGATTAATCCTTTCTTGCAAATCATACAATTTTTCATGCATATTTCTGTGATATAGCCATTTCCCATTCATGTGGGGGATTTTTGGGGTTTTAAGCTTAAATATAGTTTAAAAGAGGGTGAGTGGGAAATGGAGGAAAAATGAAATATTTGAGTTTCTGTTGGCCCAAGAAAGGAAATAATTTTGAAGATTGATAAAGGAACTCTGAGATGAACCAGGTCCATCACAGGTGACATAGACCAGCAGAGTTAAAGGCACATGAGATGCACATGCATGAGATACATGTATTCTGGTAAAATTGAGATATCTTCTGATCGAAAAGATTGCAAAAACGAAATTGGAGAAGGACTCCTTATTCAATAAGAACAGAATCTAAGATAAGGAAGGATTTAGGAGTTGAGTTTGACTAGAACTCTTCTACCAAGGAAGAGTTGCATTAGGATTCTAGTTAATTCCTTATCTACTAACTCCTATAAATTGCAGATTGTTCTTATTGTATATAGACACACAAAAACAAAAATTTATCAAGAATTGAGAGCAAAATTCGTGAAGAAATTTTGCAACCAGTTCGAGCCAAATTGGAGAGTGCGAATCTGGAGCTACTTGAACCATCTAGAAGAACCAGTTCCATCTGTTCATCTTGAGTCTAGGTAGTTGTAGTATGCGATTTAACATTGTATCTTTTCAGCTTTCATAGAAGCAATTGTAATAGGTACACATTTGTTCAAGTTAGAGTTAACTTGAAGCTGGTAGAAATTAGCTAGAGGCTAGTTACTACATAGGGTTAGAGTTAATCCTAGGATTACAAAAGAGTTTATTTTGTAAGTCCGTTTGGCTAAGAGTTTTATTGAAGAGTTTGAGCAAATCCTACTGAGGAGTAGGTCGTGGTTTTTTCACCTTTTGAGCCAGGTGTTTTCCATGTAAAAATCTGTGTGTTTTTACTTTACTACTTTTATTTATTCCGCAACAGTAGAGGTTGGAACACCAAGAAGAACCAGGTTCTTCTAGAGAGACAACACTCGGAAAATTGGGTACCACACAAAGTAACCTATCTTCTTGTGTAGTATTGAAGTCTAAAACATCAATTGGTATCAGAAGGGGTTATCCTTGAAGAGGCTAACACCTTAGGAAAAGATCAAGATGAGTGCACCACCTGGGAACTGGGAAGGACAATCAACTGTTAGGCCTCCACTCTTCAATGTCCAGTACTACTCCTGGTGGAAGAATATGATGAATGATCACTTAATTGGAGAAGACTATGAACTATGGGACATAGTCACTGACGGTACTTTAGCCACCATGAAGAAGACTGTTGAAGGAGTAGATGTGCCAAATACTAGAGCTGACTGCACTGCTGAGGATTTGAGAAAGTG